>CM059217.1:28581898-28784398 GCA_030347435.1 Clarias fuscus
TGAGATTGCACCTAAATCAACAATTTATAGGATCATCAAGAACTTCAAGGAAAGAGGTTCAGTTCTTGTTAAGAAGGCTTCAGGGCGTCCAAGAAAGTCCAGCAAGCGCCAGGATCGTCTCCTAAAGAGGATTCAGCTGCGGGATCGGAGTGCCACCAGTGCAGAGCTTGCTCAGGAATGGCAGCAGGCAGTTGTGAGCGCATCTGCACGCACAGTGAAGCGAAGACTTTTGGAAGATGGCCTGGTGTCAAGAAGGGCAGCAAAGAAGCCACTTCTCTCCAAAAAAAAACATCAGGGACAGATTGATCTTCTGCAAAAAGTATGGCGAATGGACTGCTGAGGACTGGGGCAAAGTCATATTCTCGGATGAAGCCTCTTTCCGATTGTTTGGAGCATCTGGAAAAAGGCTCGTCCTGGAGAAGAAAAGGTGAGCGCTACCATCAGTCCTGTGTCATGCCGACAGTAAAGCATCCTGAGACCATTCATGTGTGGGGTTGCTTCTCATCCAAGGGAGTGGGCTCACTCACAATTTTGCCCAAAAACACAGCCATGAATAAAGAATGGTACCAAAACACCCTCCAACAGCAACTTCTTACAACAATCCAACAACAGTTTGGTGAAGATCAATGCATTTTCCAGCACGATGGAGCACCGTGCCATATGGCAAAAGTAAAAACTAAGTGGCTGGAGGACCAAAACGTTGAAATTTCGGGTCCATGGCCTGGAAACTCCCCAGATCTTAATCCCATTGAGAACGTGTGGTCAATCCTCAAGAGGCGGATGGACAAACAAAAACGCACTAATTCTGACAAACTCCAAGAAGTGATTATGAAAGAATGGGTTGCTATCAGTCAGGATTTGGCCCAGAAGTTGATTGAGAGCAGCCCAGTCGAATTGCAGAGGTCCTGAAAAAGAAGGGCCAACACTGCAAATACTGACTCTTTGCATAAATGTTATAAATGTAAATTGTCGATAAAAGCCTTTGAAACGTATGAAGTGCTTGTAATTATATTTCAGTACATCACAGAAACAACTGAAACAAAGATCTAAAAGCAGTTTAGCAGCAAACTTTGTGAAAACTAATATTTGTGTCATTCTCAAAACTTTTGACCACGACTGTACAATTTGCCTATTTTTAATTGTATAGACTACTTGCATTATACATGGTAGCAATGGGAGCAACTAGCTATCTAAGCTACTGAAGTAATGACAGAGGCTAACAATGCAACCCATCATTCATTTAATTAATGTCAAATCTTTTCACTATTAATTTCTAAACAAAACTTTTTGTGTAACATTTGTGTTATCAACTTCAATTGTGTTTAAAATGCTGTTTCTCAGTAACTGGAATGGATGGGTGTCCAGAAAATACAATTTCTTGAGAGAAAGCTTGCACTTAAAGTACACTTTAGTACGGTGGCCGAGAAGTGCAAAACAAATTAACAAATACGAAAACAAAATAAATTAAAAACCACAATAACAAAACCAAAATAACTAAACTCAAAACAAAATAAAACATTCAAAAACAAAATAACAAAACCCAAAACAAAATAAGAAATTAGTTTTGGGTTTTTTTATTTTGTTTTGGGTTTTGCTATTTTGTTTTGGATTTTGTTATTTTGTTTTTGAATTTGTTATTTTGTTTTCCGTTTTTGTTAATTTGGTTTTGAATTTGTTTTGTTTTGGGTTTTGTTATTTTGTTTTGGATTTTGTTATTGAATTTGTTACTTCGTTTTGGGTTTTTTGCTATTTTGTTTTGGGTTTTGTTATTTTGTTTTTGAATTTGTTATTTTGTTTTCCGTTTTGTTAATTTGGTTTTGAATTTGTTTTGTTCTGGGTTTTGTTATTTTGTTTTGGATTTTGTTATTGAATTTTTTATTTCGTTTTGGGTTTTTTGCTATTTTGTTTTGGGTTTTGTTATTTTGTTTTTGAATGTTATTTTGTTTTCACTTTTGTTAATTTGTTGTGCACTTCACGGCCACCGTACTTTAGAGCACATACTTACAATTACAACTAGCTGTGAAGTACATTTTTACCCAAGTACCCAAGTGCTTTTATCCAGTATTGAGTTTGTGTACTTTGTCTACAAAAAAACCTTTCAACACCATCATCAAGAACAAAAATCAATCAACCAGGTAGGTTTAGGAAGGATTGAGGATATGTTGGAAGATTAATATTTATGATATGGCGGTTATTGATAAACCAACTCGTATACTTTTAGACCATGGTGAAAGCTCATGTTGGCCCAAATGACAACATTATGGACAATATGGTCCTAATGTAACATAGCGATAGAGAACCTGATAACTGCTGATGGCTGTACACAGGGTCAGACTGCCACTACACAGGCCAGGCACTTCTATAATGGCATGTTCACCAATTATTTGGCTCTCTTTATGTGACTGAATCCAGCTGAACCCATCCAAGATGATCGATGTACGAGCCCTTGCTGTTGATTCCAATTCAAACATTCTTATTTTTCACACACGGTGAAAATACAGTACTGTGTGTACTGTGTTTTCCAGCTGTGTTTCACCCATTGTGGCCATTTTACATCAAAGAACACCGCCATGCAGAATGTCTCTAAAGTTTTTGCAAAAAAGTCTGATACAGATCTGAACACTGTGCCTAACTAAGTGAAAACTGTTTAAGGTGTGTGTATAAAAGTGATTCTCGTGCTGCGGATGTGCTTTAATGTTTTAGCAAATTAGAAAATGCTTTTTTTGTGGAGCGTCTGCCCTTACGAATATAACAACCTGGCTGTTGATATGACAGGAGGGTTCATCAAGAATGGAGAAATAATGCATACGCTTGAATCGCTTCGCGTTAGGTCAGACACCGTGTTGATTTTCAATCCCGAGAAGTCAAGCTTCTCACATTTCTCGCTATAACTCTGTTCCTGTTAGAACCGCCTGCATTAGAAGAACTGCTGTGGGCTTTCCCATAAACGACATCGACATGCCCAACTGTTTACTGCCGCAGTTTTATTGCTCTGAGCCCGTGGGCTAATAATGCAAGTGTGATTTTTATGAAGCGTACACACACAAACACACACACACACACACACAGATATACACACACACAAAGAATGCTCAGACCAGCTGTGCATCTTCTCAACAGTTTCCCTCGCCCGTACAAGCCTAATGCCAGCCATGTGTTCGCAATTTTTGCCAAATTTGCGTTCAGCATTTTCATCAAACTGACATTTCGCGATGAACGCAATGATGCCTGTGGACATCGTGACAAGGGCGACACGACGTCAGAAGAGACAGCTGATTTCATCAATCTTCATTAAGAGCTTGATCGGGGTCGCGGTGAAGGTGGATCCGGAGACCAACACCGAGCACGAGGCTTATTAACTTATTAAGCTTCTTATCATAATTCTGTCTCTTCTGATCTCCACAATAAACAGATCACGAAGCTACGCTAGTTTTCTCTGTAGTACGAAGTGCTTTAAAGAGGCAAGAGACCTGACTCCTTATTCGTTATGGGTAGGTGTGTTAAAGTACTTTATGTTATTTATGTAATGTTAAAGACTTTTCCTGTTGCGATTTTTGTTTGTTTGTTTTCTTTTTTTTATATACAAATGTAATAAAAGTCATTAAAAGAAGAAAACATTAGGGAAGAGGAGAGAAGCAAAAAGATGAGACAAGAAGAGAAGAGAAAATAAGAAATGAAAAATTCAATAGGGAATAAAAGAAACGAAAAGAAGAGAAAATAGAGGAGAAAATGCAAGAGAAGAAGAAAAATAAGAAATAAAATAAATAGAATATGAGAACAGAAAAGTGGAGAGGAAAAACAGAAGACAGCAATTAGAGAAGAGTAAAAGATTAAAAGAAAAGCAAAGAGGAAATCTGAGAAAAAAAGAAATGAGAGACGAGAAGAATAAAAATAATAGATTAGATTAAACGAGTAGGTAAGGGAAAAGAAGAGAGAGAACTAAAAGAAAGAAGAGAAAATGAAGTTAAATACGAGAAGATTGGGGAAGATTAAAATATATGAAAAGAATAAAAGGAAATGAGAGGGAAAAAATGAGAGAAAACGCGAAGAGGAAATAAAAGATGAAAAGAGAACATAGGAAAGGAAAAATGAAGGAGGAAATAAGAGCAGAGAAGAGAAGAGAAAGAGCAGAATTACAGAAAAGAAGGGAAATGAACATAAAGAAGAAAAGAAAAATGAAGGAGGAAATAAAGGAAGAGATTTCTGCAGCTGAACAATAGAACAGAATGAATAAGACTGACAGACTGAAGTGAACAGACGTCACCGCCATTATATCACTAAAATCACAGTGTAATTCTTTCCAGTCTCTCCCCCCCCCCCCCCCCCCCCCACTCTCTCTCTCTGTCTCTGTGTCTCTCTTCACAGGAGAGTCTGTGTGTCGGGGGAGGGAGCGGATTTGTCCTGAAGAAACAGCACACAGATGTCTGACCTTCTCACCTGCATCCAGCTCGGCAGAACCGTGTCTTTCTCTCACAGCGTCTGGATCCTCCAGCGGTCTCTTAGGCGTTTTCACCAGAACGCCGTTAGCGTCTCGTGTCTCCGTGAGCGCCTCGTCCTCTTTGAAGTTGCCTGATTAGCATATCTCATCAAATAGATAATGAACGGCTGCTCGTTTTTTTGTACGCTATAGTGGATTCTAATTGTAGACGGGAAAGAAAATATATGAAACGATCCGCTGGGTTCATTCCAACTAAAGTGATGCTCCGGTTTTCATTACACTGTCAAAAAACGGGAAGGAAACTAAGAAAGAGTCGGAACATTAATGGTCAGAGCAAAAACAGCTCGACTGGTCCACGATTTCCGACTCTACGTCTCTTACTTTTAATGATTTAAACTTAAGATTTCATTTAAAATCCTAAATGTGGCACACATATAACTCTAGAGTAATCTTGCTAAAATGTGAATGAACACTTATTACATTTAAATGTAATTAGATTAAATTTATATTAGGGCTGTCAATATTAACATGTTAACGCATTTGAGTAATACATTAATTTTGGCGAATTACTATTTTTTTACGCAAATTAATCCTACGACCAAGTTTGACCTTAATGGCTTCCCATAGTCGCAGCGCAGTTTGAGTAATACATTAATTTTGGCGAATTACTATTTTTTTACGCAAATTAATCCTACGACCAAGTTTGACCTTAATGGCTTCCCATAGTCGCAGCGCAGTTACCGGGGTGTGTGCGATAATGGCACGTTTAACAAGTATAATAAGATGACTGAGGAAACATCACCAGGTGTAGTGAATGGCAAGTTTCATTACAAAAAGCTTTCAGATGCAGTTTTGGACGAAAACAAAAAGTGTGTGCTTGAGCTACCTTCAAGTGGAACTATTTTCACAAGAATACATTTAATGAGTCTCCGAGTGGCGCAGTGGTAATTCAATTCCTAGATTCCTAGAGGTCTAGAGAGAGCTGATTGGCCGAGCTGTCTCGGAGGGGTGGTACTGAGAGGTACCCACATTAATCACGGCTCTACAGCCAATCAGGGGCGTCTGTGAGCTCACGCAAGCGGAAGGAGCGGATAGCGCTGTCCTCCGAGTGTGTTACTTCGCCCCCAACGGTGCGTGAGTGAGCAGTGCGAAAAGATGCGGTCGGCTGGCGTCACGTGGTTCTGAGGAAACACGTGATAGTCTTCGGCCCTCCCGACTGAGTGGTAGTAGTTGCCTTAATGTGGGAGCCCCCTAGTGACGGGGAGGAATTGGACACGACTAAATTAGGAAGAGAAAAAAAAAGGATACATTAAATGTAAGATGTGGTTGGGTGTGGTGGCTCAGGCAGCTAAGGCTGTAGGTTGTTGGTTTTTGGATCTGAGGATTCGGGTTCTGAGTTCAAGCCAGGTTTGCCACACCCCAGCACTAGTATAAATATAAGTCTAGCGTAATCTGGCTGAAATGGAAGTCCGAAATGATTAACTGTAAATGTAATAAGTTTTAATGTTAGTTCTATTAAAGCACCATACTACTGCCTAATCTGCTTATCTCCTGAATTCTCAAATCTGATTAGTCCAAGGATGTTGATTTTTGATTTTGATTTTTTTAACTACAAAAGCTAATGCGCTTGTTTTAACATGTCCTGGTTTCTACAGGAACCCGCGGATCTGTGCGGTACACGTTCCACATAAACGGATTCAAGAAGGTGTGTGTTTGTTGATGCGCTGGCGTTTTCTCTAAGGAGATGTTTAGTTGGCGTTTATGAAAGAAGTCTCGAGTGTCACCGTTTTAGTCGCGGGTAGATATAAAGCCGCGGCTTTATGTTTACTGACACACGTCTTTAGGATGAAGGGTTTTGTGATTTCCCAGTAAGAACAATTTAATATTAACTTTAAACCAAAAAAAAAAAAAGCCTCTTTAGGAAAGTGCCACTTTATTCATTTGAAACCAATTCCAATAGGACTGCTTTTAAAGTATAACATCTAATAACATGTTTTTACATTTCAAAATCTAGCTGTTTCGTTCTTCTTATGGTGTTTACGTAAATGAGCTACTGATGAGCCACGCCCCGCCAGAAAACAGCAGATCTGAGCAACAAGTCCGTTCTTGTATGATGTCACATCAATGGGAAAAATCGAAATAGCTCCTTTACAAAAATTTGAAAATGGCCAAAAATCAGGGGATGTTTTTGTTTATACACCAGAGGTTTAATACTGATTAATCTGCAGAATTAGTCCCCTTTAAATACCATTAACCAAAGAAAAAAAAAATTTTTTTTGTTTTGTTTTGTTTTGTTTTTTTCACACCAGCTTGCCATATTCTCTTCACCATTGACAGTCTGGTGAGCTGAACTGCTTGCTTTCTTATCATCCCACACCCCCCAATGTCAAAAGCTCCAGCCTTCCACCCCAGCTGTTTTATTGCACCATAATTGGCCAAGAAACTGGTACTTTTGTCGTGGAACTGGACTCACTCAACGTAAACTAGCATTGCGGGGTGCTATAAAACACAAAGGCACAAAGGACATTGTGTGATTAAGGACAGGCAGGTCAAAACAAACTAGGACAGGTTCATGGTGGTGGATTAAATGATATGGAAACAGAGGGAAGAGACAATCCGTCAAGTCGAAGGTGATACGGAGGTTAGTTTATGGTCTAGGGAATGATTCCATTTCTGTGATTCATTTCTGTGATGGAGACCCAGGGATGTCTGTCACTAGTACATACTAGCACCAGAATGTAGTTTTAACTAAAATCTGGTATTGACACCAAATGTTTGTGGCCACCTGACCACCACAGCATAGGACGTTCATCCCCAAACTATTGCCAGAAAGTGAGGAGGCTACACCTTGAATGAGATCGTTAACAAGCACATATACTGTAAGTGATAAGTGATGGCCAGGGCATTTTTCATTTTGAAAAATGTTTCATTTAAGTGCTCCCTTCTATTTGTTCTCGCTACTTTTCTGTTCTCGCGTTTTAGTTTCTTTTCACGTCTTGCTTTCTTTTCATTTTTATTTTTTCTTGTTTGTTTTTTTCTCATCTAGTTTCTATTTCTATGCTATTAGGTCATCAAATTTCACCTTTTTTAAAAAAAAAAATTTTTATAAATCCTACAGGTTGCTCTCCTGTTGCAGTTTTTTTCAGTCGCATGCATTTATTTTAATAATCTAGCCAAAGGCAGGTCATAATACAAGAGACCTGCTATAGGACTAGTACAGTAAGTGGCAGTATAACTGAAAATAATGCAATACTCAGGTTAAACATCTTTTAAATATAGGTGCAAACAGCAGGAATGTTTTACTTTGATGACTACTCACTGGTGCTTGTTTCCAAAACCACAACTGCTCTTGGTTTATATTTGAATAGTGGACCAGATATTGGCCTTACGTTACACTCCTACTAGTGACAACTAAAACATGTCAAGTCATCTACGCAATCAAAGGAAATTAAATACAGTTAGATAAATACATATGTGTTTATCCTCTACGCTGATCCTTTCAGAGGCGACGCTCATCAAAAGTGGAAACACCATTATTTTATTACTATGTACAACATCTGGACCATATCAAAGTTTCGCTTGGATTTCTAGCCGACCATAAAGCCTGACCAGATCAATAAAATTAAACAAATCAGCCGAACTACCCGTAAATAAATAATGCATGACCAAAGCTACATCGCAGCTGCTCCGACATGCACGTCCCCCCTCCAACAAATCCCCAGACTCAGCAAGTCCCACAGGGACACTTTATATTTTCCCACGACAAAACCGTCAAGAAAACAAGCCAGCAGGAATCCCAGGTGAGCGGTGAGCCTGAGATAACAGCCTTGTTTTCTCCAAGTTAACAAACGTTCAGCGGCGCAGGCGATGCGAGTCGCTTCTTGAACCGATTTGTTGGGATAATAATCAACAGGCGGGATAGACGACGTGCATATGACGACTACCTCTACGATAAGCTCTAAATAAATTAACCAACTAGAAGATAATGCGCCTCCATTTAGATCTGCTAGAGTTCCTTTCATCGCCACAGCATCTAGTGCATTTCATCCTATGCCTGCTAAGATGGAGTTCTCCAAGACGTACAGTATCACGTTGCCTCGAGTTTCTATCACCACCGGGAATTAGCCTTTAATGTTGTTAGACTAAATGCAGGCCATTAGTTAAATCAGGCTGACGTGTCAGAGAAGGGAATCCTTTTTAGATCAATTTATAATGTGGAAATAATGCTGGTATTTCTTGTTTTTGAAACAAAAAGAAAAATCATTATTATTGTTTTACAATTGTACACGTTCAGGCTATGAAAGCAATACCATTAAACATCTGCCCTTCCCATTCTATGCGCTCCATTATGTACGGCCTCACCGGGTATCAGCATTGTTCTAAAGGAGCAGACCAGTATTGCTTTCAGCAGATGGGATCCCATCACTTAACTGCATGCATTTTTGCAACTGAAGCCTTCCCAGAACGTCTAGTGGCACGATGGTGCTGTTTCTTGAGCACAATGGTGAGAAACAAAAAAAAACTAAACAAAACAGTCCAGATCTCCCTAGAGAAAAAAGAAGTATGCTCAAGCAAGTGGCAGTTGGTACCACTTTTTTTTTTTTTTTTACAGACAAGACAATGTTGTAGTGAAAAAGGATTTCCGTTTAGACTTATTCATCCCATCTCAGTTTGCAAATCCTGACAATTTTCTACTTAGATTTCTGTGAAACAAGTCAGTTCCTGTTATCACTTGCTCTATCACAGCTGTCGGTCCCTCCGCAGCCTGTCTTGTTGCTTTTTCTTGAAGTTAATAAAAGTTGTCATGTTACCAAGAAACCGAAAAATTTCCACCCTGAAGACATTCTAACACTGGAGAGTTGTTGTTGTTGTTGTTGTTTTTTCAAAACTGCTAAACAACCATTTCCTCACAGAAAATTTGGCATCATTGATAATATATTATTGCTTTACAATTTTGGAGGGGGGGGAAGTTGTAATTATTTAAACAACCAAATATTTGTACAAAAATCATCAACCTTCGTGACCAGTATGATAATACACTGTAGGGGGATGAATGCCAAGTGGATGCCAACTAAATCCACTAAATCTATTTGAAATGTCACATATAATGGGATATTACAATGAAAAAAATGAAATCGCATCAAAACAGAATCTGATCTTGTCCTCGTTCCGTGCGCTTCCCTAACCACAATCATCGGGGTGGAAAGGTTTAATCGTGTTTTATCTGATTGCAGCGCCCATCCCTGATGAGATCGATACACTGAAGGGACTGATGAAGCCACACGGGGCTGGATTATTTATTTATTTATTTATTTATTTATTTATGGCTAAAATCTTTTTCCCGGCTCAAAATCGCTCTCTGCAACAGAATGACAGACATTACACTCATGAGGTAAAAAAGCAACTGGTTTCTCCTGCAGAGCTTCTCCGAGCTTCAACAGGACGTTTCTCTACTTTGTATAATCATCAGTATGTTTCTAAGGTTTTTTTCCGCACCCAATAAGCATTCGTGAGGCTCCAGAATACTTCAGTATGCATATATTTTGTTTCCCCACCTTCTAGGAGTGTTCACAAAGCTTTCCTATGTTTCTCCCCCCCATGTATATAGACATTTAAAAAACTTCTTTATTACTTTTTAATTTATTATAAGCAATCAAAAGGCTCCATCAAGGCGTTATAGGATATTTCTCCATCCCTATTATAAGGGGTAAAGGTTTTGGTGTGGTTACTGGATGTTTCTTCACCTCCTATACAGTAAGCGTTCATGAGATTTTCTCCCTCCCTGTCTATACTGTAAACATTCATAAGGCTTCATTCAACATAGTTACTTTTGCCTTTATTATAAACATTCATAAGGCTTCGTCACAGGTACATGATGTTCCTCCAACTCCATTATAAGCGTTCCTAAGGCGTCTGGTGTGTTTATAAGGATTCATAAAGATTTCTTTACCCCCCTGTCATAACCATTCATGAGGCTTGGGAATGTTAACAGGATGTTTCTCTAAACATATAAGCATAAGTTACAGCATTTCAACATATGCGCAGGATATTCTCCCAGCATATAACCATTTATAAAGTGCTTATACACTGATTTGTTCATTCTAAAGCAAATAAATAAATAAATAAATAAATCATGCTTGTCCACTTGTTGGAGTGTACTTTTATACATGTTTGGTAAAAGTGATCAGAATCTGAAGTTACGTCACCTTTTTTTCCCCAAAATTTTTCACAACAATATGTTGCTCTGTGACTCTCTCTCTCTCTCTCTCTCTCTCTCTTTTTTTTTAAACTCGCCGAGGTTTCTTACCTTCTGCTGCCGCCTCGCCATGTCCGTGGGCTGCTTGGCATTGAACGGGTACGCGATGCAGCGCATGACGAAGACGTAGAGCTGCAGCCTTTTCTTTCGCTCCTCTTCCTCCCTGTGGATCTTCTCCACGTCGTCCTTGTCCTTGTCGCCGGTGGCCGCGGGTCCGGGGCTGGTGGGCCGCGCGTGCCCGCCGCGGCCGGGCTGCAAGCCGCCCGCGCTCCCGGGTCTCGGTGCCGAGACCCGCGCGCTCCCGGCGGCCTTTGGAGCCGCCGCCGCCGCCGCTTTGCGCTCTTCCTCCACCACCTCGTCTTCCTCCTCGCTCGAGGACGGGTCCAGCATCTTGGCCCGGAGTCACAGGTCGCCTAAGTCTCACCCCCCCCACAAAAAAAAAAAAACCAAGGAGAAGAAGAAGGGGAGAGATTACGCGGGGACGGGGACGCGCCGGTGCGGACGGGAAAGTGCGACGACTTGATGTGCCATCAAAGCTTCAAACTTCTCTCCATGAAATTTTCTGTTAAATTAAAAAATAAAAATAAAAAACCTTGAAAAGGCAGAGCCTGTAGAGTCGCTACGAGTAACTGTTGCTTGGGTTTTTTTTTTTTTTCTTTTCTTTTCTTCCGTATTTGCTTTTATACCTTACAAATGATGTAAAGCTTTTTTTATTATTATTTGTGATGAACAGATCTCTCTCTGTGTCCGTCTCTCTCTCTCTCACACACACACACACACACACTCTCTCTCCCAGCTGCTCTTTGGTGTTGGTCACTTACCGATGGAAAAAAGAAGCGTCTATGGGCGCTGACCGTGGTCCTGAATCTCAGGACGCGTCCCAAATCCACACACCAGGCACCACCTTCACTAGCCAGAGCGCCGGCGCGGTATCCTTTGTAGTGCACATGTACAGCCAGTGAAGAGCTCTTTAGAATCCGACGGTGTGTGCTGGCTGAGTTACAAACGTTTCCCTGTTGCGCATCTAGTGCACTCCGACGGGTGTAAAAGCTATTATTCGGTACTTTACTTAAGCGCACTATCTAGGGTACTATGTACTATGTCGCAAGCAGTTTGGGATGAAGCCGCGTCGCCCGTGGGGGAGGAGGAGATCGTTTTGACGTGGTTTCCGCGACAGCTGCTCCAGCTCTCCGTTAATCCAAGGCGGCGTTTTAGTCCGGCTTTTAGTTCAAATGCATGATTGTTAACCTGGAAAAAAAAAAAAAGCCAAACCTTTTGTTTTCTAAGTGTGTACACCAGAATGTTTCTTGTTGAAAAGCTGTCTCAAGTCGAACACACACACAAACAACACCTTAATTACTCATTAAACCCGTAAAAACCGTTGAAGAGCCTTTTTTCTTGGTCTAAAAGTGTATACCTGAACGTTTCCAAAACTACAAAGGTCTTCAAGGAGAACACTCTGAAAAAGCTAAAAAAGCCTATATTACAATTAAATAACTCACTCACTGACTCAGTCATCATCTATACCGATTTATCCTGTATTTAGGGTCACAGGGGCCTGGATCCTATCCCAGGAGAATTAGGGCACATGGCAGGGTACACCCTGGACATGGTGCCAATCCATCACAGGGCACAGACACACACACACACATACACTTACTCATTCACACACTTCGGGCAATTTGGGAACGCCAGTTAGCCTAACCTACATGTCATTGGACTGTGGGAGGAAACTGGAGTACCCGGAGGAAATCCACCAAGCACGGGGAGAACATGCAACAATTAAATAACACCTGATATAATTTTTTTTGTGGGTGTGTATCCAACACGCAGGGATTCAATAAACTTTTAAAGTATCCTCAAACAGAAAGTGTACAATTCAGGGTTTCCGTCTGAGAAAGAGTGCCTCCTTTTTAATGCTATAAATATACAAGGTGATATCAAAAAGTTTTGAGATTAGCTCTGTTTACAAGCTCTGTTTTTTTTCACCGTACGTCTTTCCTCAAACGCCTTAAAACCTGGCAGTAGAATTCGCTATTGACGGTCAGGCCCCTTGGCATGAATTCTCAATGACAATGCCGCGAATGTCGAGAGTGCACTCGGTTAAGCTGCGGACCTGCCTCGCCTTTTTCAGTCATGGAGATGTTGGGCTTTTGCACTGTGAACACTGTTGCTTTGTCTCATGGTTGGACCCAGACACCCAATTTTCATCACTGGTAATGATCCTCGACATGAAGGACGGGTCATCCACAGCCTGCTGACAGAGTTCTTGCCAGACTTCGACATGATGCTGCTACTGCACCTGGTTCGAACTTGGCAGCAACACGGTGAATGTTCAAACCACATTGCCTGGACTGTTCCTGTATGACACACTGATAATTGCAGCAATGTTGTAGATTGTTTTCTGATGATCATCATGCACAAGTTGCCGTTGAGCTTGTTGAAGGTCTTCCATTGATGTTCTTCCAGTCTTGAAGCACGCATGCCACTCAAAACACCTCTCACGACTCATTGCAGCATTGCCGTAAATTTGCTGAATCATGTTAAATGTTTCTGTGGCAGATTTGCCCAGTTTCACACAGAATTTCACATTTGTTCTTTGTTCTAACTTGCTGTACATGATGGAATAACACATGGGGTAACACATATGGTCAGAATTGTGTCACGAACTGGGGGGTATTGTGGCTGATGTTGCCATGGGCTAAAACAAGGCAGACATAGGCGCAGAGGGTTTTTTAAGTAAAGAGTCTTTTTATTAAACAAAAAAACTAATAATAATAAAGAACCCAAACAAACCAAGAAACTTGAACAAAGAACTCTTACTATAAACAAAACCATAGAGCTAAAGACAAGCTCTTTAGCGTAACACAGGCTTACATAGAGCTGAACCTAAACAATGACAAGACATACCAGAGACGAGGACAAAACTAGAGACGAGGGAGACTAGAGTCATGGGAGACTAGAGACGTGGGAGACTAAGATGGGAAGAGATTAATGACTGAGCGTGTTAATAGTTAGTTGGATTAGTACCTATTCAGGGTATTGTCGAGGTGGCTGATGATCTAACCGGGTTAGTACCTATTAGGGTTAGTATCTAACACAGTGGCGGCTGGTGTAAAAAAATATTGGGGGGGGAGTGGGGGAGTGCGCAAACAAAATTAAACTTTTAATACTCCCCTGTAAATAGGCATTTATCAGGTGATTGCGCATCATTACTACTAGTATAAAATAAAGGCATGACTCACATCGCATCCAGTCAGCAGCTCTGCTTGCCATAAGAAGTGCCGGAAAAGACTTGTTGAGAATGGTCCAATCACATGAGCCCAAATATTTAAAAACAATATTGATTCGCTAAGAACAAAAGTGGGAGGGTTTGGGGCGCACAGAGCTGCGCCCGAAGGATGATTTGAAAAGATCCAATCAGAGCTCAGCCTCAGGTTACATGCTTTTCAAAGATTTACGTGCCTACATAGACACTCGTTTGTCCGGCGCCCCGCGTACACAAACACAAATGAACGTAATACAGTTGAGATTTTTTTTTATTGCAAATAAATTATATATTACGAAATACAGCGGAATATTGTGACTAAATGACTTTATTTCATTATTAAAATTAGTAATTATTATGTTAAATAATTACATGTTAAAGTAATTGATCTAACCGTATTAGTAGCTGAACCTACATGGAACACAAACAGACAAGAGTCTAAACACACACAAGAGGCTACTCCATGCTAGAGGCTAAGCCTACTAAAAACTAAAGCCACTAGCGACCAATCCAACTACAGGCTAACCTACTGGAGGCTAAACCTATTAGCGGCTAAACCTACTAGCAGCTAAGAACTAGCGGCTAATCCCTCAAGTGGCTAAACATACTCTTACAGATAACTAAACATACAAGGACCTAAACAAGAGGCAAACAAACACTGGAGACGCACAGAACAGTACTTACATAGACCTAGAGACACACACATATTCACATAGAACAGCTCCACAACTCAAATACCCAAGAGACATACAAATGACAAAACTAGAGCCTTTTTAAAACATATCTTACATAACATAAACCAAACAAAAGGAATGCCCACTTGACATTGTTAATGCTCGACCCAGTTTCCCAGAATAAATTTTTAAGGTTTTTTTTTAAGGCTATTTTTAAGGTTTAATTGAGCCACTTCGGTTCAGGTGAGCTCCCTCATCACCTGACCGAGGCCTTCTGGGAAACTGAGTCTACACAAAACAACACAAAACTACGAACTTAATTTATCGGGCACACAGTGCCCTCTAGGGATGGTCCCTTACAAATAGCACCAGTTGCACAGCTCCCAATGTACACAGGACAATGCATTTTAGGTACACTGACTTGTGCTGCCATCTGTTGGCGTGTTACAAAACTAGTCTTGAAATTTTTTGATACCACCTCGTATATCAAGTATACATTTTTTTTACTATGCAAAAATTTTCATTCATACAATTATTCCTCTTGTATACTGCTTATTCTGTGTACAGGTTCGCAGGGGGTGTGGAGCCTCTCGCGGGTACACCCTGGACAGGTGCCAATCTATCACTGGGCACACATGCTCCTAAATGTCTTCCTATAAGTAGGACTTTTCCTAATTTTAGAACCTTTCGTTATTCAGCAAACCCCAAAAGTCCCCTTAAAGAAATTTCAGGTGTAAGAAAGGGAACACTTAAAAATAATAATTAATCACTAAATCCTTGAAAAAAAATAATAAAACATTTTTTGCCAAATGTAAATTTCTGTATTTTTGTAACACATTAAGGATGCAAAGACAGTGATCCCTTAAGAAACTTAATCCTTAAAGATCATGTTTTACATAAACTTGTTTCCATATGACAAGGGATGACACACAGAGCGCTTGGAAAGAAGCTTGATTGTTCACTAAACCCTTAAAGATCCATGAAAGAACTCTTTCTAAGAGTGTACATCTGAATGTTTTCAAAAGTTTTCAAAAGTTAATGCAATAAAAAAAAAGGTTTTAAACAATGTAAAACCAAAAAACATCTAAAAATATTTTCTCGAAATTAAATTGTTATGTTTGTACGACTGGAGGAACCCTTATCTGTTCTGCCATTTTCAGAAAGCCTTCAAGTTTGTATGTAAAGGAAGGAATACAGGAAATTATAGTAAGTGCACTACTGACATTCATTAAACTGTCAGTATCACAAGGACACTGGATACGGGGATGTGGGAATTAATACATGCTGGATGAATCACCAGTCCAAATAACAGTCACTAATCCATTAACAGCCTGCTAGCTGGTTTTGGAAACCTGGAGGCAGAAACAACTAACTCTCTGAATGATTAGTATAAGCCAAGGTGGAGGCATGAAAATAAGGAGGCAGTTGTTTAATTGTTTACTCATTGCACCACAACTGTACAGTAATGAGTGTCAGGACCTCCAGAGTGGAAGATGCAAGGGTCTTGTTCAAGGGCCAAACTGTGGTGGATGGGTGATCCTGTGGTCGGCATTTACAGTCTCGAGCGGAAGCCTTTAAAATGCACAACAGTGCGAGTGCTGAAACAAAAGTGAAAGACTTTTAGTGAGGGTTTCATGTTTCAACGGCTTAGATTGTGGAAAAGCAATGCCCACAAAGCTCTTTCCTAAGAATCGTTCTGTTTCACGGAAACATTTTCATACCACATACCAGTTGATTCTTTTCTAGAAATGATCAATTAATGGAAGTAACTATCCAATATAGTTGATATCCATGTTCTCCCCGTGCTTGGTGGGGGTTCTCCGGTTTCCTCCCACAGTCCAAAGACATGTAGATTAGGCTAACTGGTGTTTCCAAATTGTGTGAATGAGTGAGCGTATATGTGTGTGTCTGTGCCCTACGATGGATTGGCACCCTGTCCAGGGTGTACCCATGTGGCCCAAGTCTCCAGGCCCCCATGACCCTGAATACAGGATTAAGCGGTATAGATGATGAGTGAGTGAGTGAACTATCCAATATAAACCTAATCACCAAAGCAGAAATCACTAAAGGAAGTAACGTTCTGTAATTAAAAGTAAGTAAAAGAAGTGATGAGTATTTAACCTCCATATCTGGGGTTAAATAATATGGCATTACCACTAAGGCTTCTGATTGCATTAACTCAACTGCTTGAGAAGTGACTCACTGTCACATTATATCCAGCGCATGATCTTTGTACTTTGTCCCTCATTTACACAACATGTTTGCTAAGGTGTGCGAAATGTGTCTGCTATCTCAAGAAGGCAATAACTGAAGGAAAACAAAACTGAAAGGATATATGAGGCTTCTGACATGGCGTAATACTTATTAAATTATCCTCTATGATCATGTTGCTGGCATGGCCCCATAGATGCCAACTGCTTTCCCAGTCCCCACCCCAACTCTGGCCATCTCTAAAAGGGCATTTACTTATGTTTAGAATTAATCATTTACCTCTTAAGACCCTGTTCTGGTCAGTCAGAAAGTCAGACCATGTTAATTAATTTCCTATAACAGAAGCATTAACCATCACTCTGAGAATCTCCCAAAAGGTGTTCTTCAAATCGGGTCGACGTGACTGTAAAAGCCATAGTCTGTGATTTACATTAGTCTTTTCATCCTCAGTCCCATCCCTTGTGTCCTGTGTCCTGGAAGTGGATACAAATGTTTGATGAACAGATGTCACAGCATAACCATCATCTAGGTAAACCTGAGCTGCTGAGCAATTTAAGCTTACCACAGCCTACCATACGATCCATACACAACTTTGGCACAGGTTTTACATCATCGGATGCCCTTCCTAACGCAACCCACCGATTTTTATCCTGGCTTGTGCCTCATGCACAAGTCTGGAAGTCTGCCCTGCAGCCCTGTACAGGATAACCGGTATAGAAGATGAGTGAGTGAATGAATGAATGAATGAATATGTGCACACAAAACAGTAAGACCAATATTAAGACCCACATGGGTGTTGTAAAGGGGTTGGGTAATTAAGGATCATTCCAAGGGCCCCTAAAAATATATGGTCAAAGCTAGTGTATTAGGGCTTGGGAAGCGGCACTGCATCCAGCGGCTGGGCGTTTGAGCATTGGGTGGGAATCGAACCCGAGCATTCCACATGACAGGTGAGAAACTATAAATATAAAAAGTAAGTTGACTTTGTCCCTTCTCTTCTCCTAATTCTGTCTCTCAGGTAAAAGAGGAAAACAAACCAATGCAATCACTATAAATAAATATTTAACTAAAAACAAATACTAACTCGTCCCCCCTCTCTCATTTTTTCGCTTTCCTGATGTAATCAGGCAGCAGGACTTTGCTCATGAGTCCAGAGTTTCGCTCTTCAATTCACGGAAAGTGAAACTCTTCTTCCACAATCGAGCGCCACTCTGCGTCACTGAGCGTCATTAAACCCGCTGTTCTGGTTTGGCAGACCCCGCCCATTTCTAAAACCGTATTCGGTTGAAACCACGCCTCCTTCCCCGTTCACTCCTCTAGTCCGCGTGCTGGTTAGTCGCCACGCCACTCCCATTGCATAGCGTCTACGTTAGACGTCCCCTCTAACGCGTCTTACGTCACACGACTCCGCCTCCTGTCTCAAAGCGTGATTATTTCAGGCTCACGCACACAGTCACGCTCACGCATCCATACTGCAGAACATTATATTCTGTTTCACGCGGTGTAATTTTGCTCTCGGTTTCAAGCTGTCGTTTGGACCACGACAACAACTGATTTTATTAATTAATTTTTTTTATATATAGACACGTTAACCGCAGCTCAGCTATGGCAGCTTCGGATTATAATTTTTTACTCGCTACAGATTCATACAAGGTAAGAATTTCTTAGAACAAAATGAAACAACAATTTGCATTTCTTTTTCATCACAAACCTGTACATTCTCAGTTATACTGCTCTTGTTAGCTAGCCTGCTATGCTGTTCTGTTTCTCCTCTGCCCTTGTTGTAATTTTTTCATGGTCGTACCTCTATTTAAGGGCCTTAAATGCGTTATATTAAAACTATAACGTAATGTTTAACAAATAATGTTTCATATAATTACTATTTTCACGTTTCCCATCCCGCATGTAAGCTCCTTTCCTTTTAAATGGCCCGCTTTAGCGTTAGCTTCACCTAGCGTTGATACAAGTTTGTGCGCTTGATTGCAGTATTTTACGGTAACCATTAAAACGCATTAAAATATAAGCAGTAGAATGGTATATAGGCACGTGGTGTAATGTATATGAAGACATTCTCTTCTGCCATTAATACAATATTTTAATGTCTTTTTATGTATTTAAAGCGCAATATTTTATGTGGTTTGGGTATTACGTAAATATTACGCATGAAAATCTTGTCTAGGTCAGGTTCTTACCGTAAAGCCACCTGTATACGCGCCGCACTGTTCCTACAACTCTTAATGGTTATTGTACAGATCAAATTATTCTCGTTGGACGCGTTACTGACAATTTATTTTCTTTTCATTCCGCGGATTAATCTCAAGTTCTTCAGAATGACCCTCTGGAGCAATTCAGAATAAAAGAAACGTTTCTGGAGCGAGGAAACGAAACCGAAATTAAAGCGCGAATCTGCGTCCCGACCTGGGCCGCGTTCCAAATCACACTCTGTGGCCCTCGGTATTACAGCGGAATAGTGCGTTACCATGGTTACCACAGGGCTCGTGCTGATATGATGTGTAGGAAGTGAGTAGTGCGGAACGTGCTGTTTGACACGCGCACCGTGGTATTGCAAACACTCAGTTCAGAAATATAAGAAGTTTTTTTGTGTGTAAAATTATTTTGAGAGAAGAAAATATAATGTGGGGGGGGGGGGGGGGTAATTTTACATTTCTACATTTATTTGTGTTGTGGAGCTCATGAACATGTATATGGGTGTGTGTGTATATATACATGTATGTGTATGTCAGCCAAAAAAATGATACACACTTTAGGAAAAGAAAAACATGTTTAAATATATTAATACTGAATGTATTGCTGCACGTTGTATATTGATGTATATGATAATTTTATTATTATGTTTAATGTTAATATTAATAATTATCATATATATGTTAAGATAATACATACATCATACTATTTTTTTTTTTCCAAAGCGTGTACACCTTTTTTTTTGGCAATATGTAACAATATAATAAACAATATATCTTATTAATATATAAGTTTACTTAAGGTTAAACTTTACGGTCTACCCAAGGAGATCTGATAACATTTCAGGTCACATGACATCTCTTTAAATATTTATTTCTTGCCCATCCAGATCATATACACCATAGGTTTAAAAAAAAAAGGCAAACACCGTGTTTGTTTGGTGTGTATCCGTCCTGCTTGAGCTTGAAACATGCCAGGAAAGGTCAGTTGTAATCGGAGGATGTAAAACAAGTGCCTTTTTAAATCACGTTTAAATGGCAAAGGATGTGTTCACCGACTTACGAAAGCCACAGAGACTATATATATACACACATGCACTAGCTTTAGAGTTTAGCTCCATGAACTGTTTAAGTTTCCTTTTATTCGCAATATTTTATCTGGAGGTGTATTGCAAAAGTTGCAGCATTCCCTTTGGCGCACAAAAAAAAAAAAAAAAATTCCAGGACTCTCTTCGGCGAAAAAAAGAGAACATTCCAGCATTCTCTTAAAAAAAAAAAAGATAAATAAAGTCTGAAATAATTCACCTTCCCTCCTCATGACACATCTTTTTAATAGCCTACAGTACTTGACAGGATTGCATGTTTTATATCCATATTACTGTACTCAGCTTATGAGCATTCTCTTCGGAAAGAAAACGTTTCAGCATTGTCTTTGGCGAAAGCAATCAAACATTTGAAACACATGCATGCAAGTCCCCTCTGAATTTTTGAATCGTGTTTACCATATGTTATCGTTATGTACCACACCCTGTCGTTGTTTACATCTCTCTAACTTTTCTCTGAATGGACATATGATTCAGGTACGATTTCTGGAATGCCACCTGGCAGGTGATTTTTATTTCCACAGCATTTATTCCCACGACGCTTAACATATCGGCCGTGATTTCGGCGGAGGTCTATCTCTAATATCCGTCTGTCGTATCGCACGCTGAACGGTTTTCCTGTTCCCTTTCACATCGTTACGTAACAGTGTTTGTGCTTCAGATTAAATCGACTTTGAACCCGTCACGACTGCATCTTGTGATTAAAGTGCAGATTTTTTGTCCATTTTTTTTAATACGTTGAATATGCAGATCACTGACCTCACTACTAACCGTGTCTATCTTTTACTGGAATTAAAGATAACAATATATTAATATTCATAATAATATTCATATTCTAGTGAACAGGAGCTCCAGAGCTGCGTGTTAATCTCTTGGCCGCATGCTGAATTTAAAGCTTGTCGCTCCTGATTAGCGAATTCATGTGAAGCACAACAAGCACTTTGTGTGGCTGAAATAATTCACATTCCCTCCTCGTGACACATATGCTGATTTGTCCTTTTAATAGCATACAGTACTTCACAGGAATCCATGTTGTATATCTATATTATTATATTCAGCTTGTGAGTGAGGGCAGCCGTGTGACCTCTTTTGTTAAAAAAAAAAAAAAAAAAGAAGAGGCACACGCTGTTTTTTATTTATTTATTTTTTAACTTAAAAGAAGGAAAGTGAAAGTCTGACTTCTGGGGGAACATTAAAACAATCCACAGCATTTAATGTAACTAGAAAAAGCCTGGATTGTTCTTTCTTCAGTAATAAAAACATCACTGTGACCGATTCAGTATTGTTGGTATAAGAGGAATTAATCACTTTCAGATGTGCTGTTTTTAGGAGCGTTATTTATCTTCTTCTTATATATTTGGTCTTCGTCTTTTCTTGTCTATTCCAGATCACACACTACAAGCAATATCCTCCAGACCTCAATAAAGTATATTCCTACTTCGAGTGTCGGCGCAAGAAAGGAGCTCAGTTCAACGAAGTGGTGTTTTTCGGCCTGCAGTACCTCCTGAAGAAATACATCGCAGGTATTTATCTCGAAAGAGCGACATGTGGCGATTCCGCATAAAAAAAACAATCAAATTTTAAATTGAAGCCAATTGATCAAGCTTCCAGAATTGTTTGCTACGCTCTTACGCAGTAGTATGTACTGTAGTATGCAAGAATTAACAAGAACTGCTGATTTTGTCCCTGGTACCAGCCAAACTTCCAGACTTTGAAAGATCACTGCAGATTCCAGAAGCGTCATACGAGTTTCAGCTGAACTTTTGAATGTATTTTTTTTTTTCACAGAACAGGTTGTGGAACTGTGGGGTGGGGGTGTCCAATTATTTGCATTGTGTGTGCAGAGCAGGAACACTTATAATGACCAAGACCTACATTGGTGTACGTGCATGGCACCTCAGTTTTGATTTAACAAACAGACAGATGTGAAAAACCTTAAACTGTCCCTTTAACAAGGAACTCAGCTCATTGTTTGGACTTTTTTTGTGGTCCATTACTAAGACTCACAAACCATCTATGAGCCACAAATAACTTCCAAACTGCTAAAAAATAGTATTTATATATCTTTTGGTGGCCACTATTTCTTCCAAACTGCGACACATCAAGCTGAACTCTGGCTAACTTCGTTTTGTCGTGATAAAGTAGAATAAGTAATATTAGAATATAGATTTTTTTTGTAATAATTATTTTTAAAAATTTTAAATAAGAAAGATTTGGAAATATAAAAATATATATTTGTAAGTGACATTTTTCAAAACTAGAAAAGTGAAAATGGAGGAGACAAGAATTCAATAAAAATTCTAATAGAGGGATGACATAGTGTGTAAAATGTTGAAGCTAATAAGAAAATTTTTATTACATTTTTCTTTCTTTGTCCTAATAAAACCATAGATTACAAAAATCCACTAGACACTTTTTTTTTTTTTTTTTTGCAACCTCACAGACAAACCTTTTGAGTTCCGGCTTTTGTGTAAATCATACAATGCAATAGTGAAACCTTCTGTGACATCACAGTAATCTCACACATCACAGAGTCACGTGTTTGTCACGCATTGCTGTCCCTCTTGATTTCCTGCATGTATCCATACCTGACTGTACTCAAAGTCAAACAGCACAACCGTTTTCACATGTATCACGGAGAAAGACCGGCCCTTACTTGTCTAATGCACATCTTTTATTTTGTTTTAATCCCTTTGCCTTGTATGATAATGACATATTAGAAAGAACGATTTCATAATTAGCTCTGTTTGTGCAAGGCAGGCACACTACATCAGCATAATTGCGCAATCACGGCTGACTTTGTGGCTTTGTGAAAACGCAGCCGTGTGACCTTTCTGCACTTTCCGGAGCTCGCGAACCCGTTCATCAGGAGGAGCACGGCGGTGTTTTTGTTTATTGTTAATTTTCTTGAACTCACCATTCACGGTCTTCTCCGCAGGACGCGTGGTCACGGAGGAGAAGATTCAGGAGGCGAAAGTGTTTTACCAGATGCACTTCAGGCAGTCGGTGTTTGACGAAGAGGGCTGGAGGAAACTCTTAGAGGTAGGACGTAACCCAGAGCTTCGCCTTCACCGCTCCTTCACAGGAGTGCTAACGCGTCTCTTTTTGTTGGTGTCTCAGAGATACGACGGCCGCCTCCCGATCCGCATCAAAGCCGTTCCTGAGGGCAAGATCGTCCCGAGAGGGAATGTCCTGTTCACTGTAGAGAACACAGATCCTGACTTCTACTGGCTCACCAATTACATAGAGGTAGCTTCTTATTTACTGCATTTGTTTATTTAAGAAACCCAGTGTAACTTCCTGTTTAGTCTTTCATGGCTTGTCGGAGCGTGGCCTTGTCTGTCTGGGTGTGTATTACTGGGTAGTGTAATACTTTTCAATTGTTTTAAAATACCAAAAAGCATGAAATCACAGATTGTTACATAGGAATTAAACTCATAATTAAATAGATGGATGGATCTTTGTCATTTGCAGTGTCGTTGCTTGTTTTGTTGCAATACCAAATCTGAGTCGCAGTGTGTACTGGGTGTTTTAAGCCGTACAAAACGTTCCCCCCCTAATGTGTCCTAAACACAATGGTTCCGAGCTTTATCGCAACTCTCTGACTCGGGCTCTTTCATTTCCAGCTCATGCTTGCCCGATGCTCAGCTGTGAAACAGCACTTAGATCGATTATAATGGTTTGGGGGTCAGCGAGGCTGCACTCACGACCCAGTGAACCACAGAGAGGTTTTCTAACTTCAGTCTCT
The DNA here is from genome assembly GCA_030347435.1 of Clarias fuscus. Taxonomy (NCBI): domain Eukaryota; kingdom Metazoa; phylum Chordata; class Actinopteri; order Siluriformes; family Clariidae; genus Clarias; species Clarias fuscus. Next base: position 28,605,801 of record CM059217.1, read on the forward strand.
ACTGCACAGTTTAGAATAAACGCTTAACACTTTTTATAGTAAAATCCAAGAGTGGCGTTTTATACAGCAGACTGCAGTCCGTTATCATGAAATGCTGCAGTTGTTTTAATAAAGAAAAAGGCAATGGTCTGTGTGTGTGTCAGCCGTTTGTGCTGATGTGTGTCTGTCTGTCTGTCTGTTAATCTGCCTCTGTGTCAGTTCTTGTTTGTCTGTCTGTCAGATGTTTGGTCTGTTTGTTGGTAGGTCTGTCTCAATCAACATACTGTGTCTGTCTTATCTGTGTGTCAGCTGGTCGCTGTGCCTTATTCAGTTTCAGTCTGTCTGTCTGCTAATCTGTCTGTCTTTCGTTCGTTATGTAGCAGTGTTTGTGCTTCAGATTAAATCGACTTTGAACCTGCATCTTGTGGTTAAAGTACAGATTTATTTCTTTTTTTTTTTAATACACTGAATATTAATACACTGACTCACTACTAACCGCATTTATCTTTTACTGGAATTAAATATAACACGTGAACAGTGTCTATTTTTTGCTGTCTGTTGGTTAATCCGTCTGTCTGTCTGTGGGTTTGTCTCAGTTAATCTGTCTCTCAGTTAATGCAGCTATCAGTCTGTTTGTTTGTCTGTCAAGTTTGATGAACTTTGAAGACAAACAGGTTTGTCTGTTTGCCTTGTCTGTTGTTGATCTGTCTGTCTGTCTGTCTGTTGGTCTCAGTTAATGCGTCTTTTGGTCTGTTGGATTGAAATGTTGTGAATCTGGTTGTCAGTCTGTGTGTTGGTTAGTTTGGTCAGTCCGTTGATCTGTCAGTAGGACAATCAGGTTTGTTTTTCTTTTTTTTTCTTTCTACCTAGACCTTTGTATGAGCGGATACTTTACCAGTTCTCCGTCCTTTGAGCGTTGTCTAAGTTCGTTTTAGTCATGCTGCAAGTCCATGGTGACAGTTGATGATTAAACTTTTGAGTCATTATATTTTAGGCACACACTGTTCTGACTCATGTGCTCTTTGTCCCCTCAGACCATGCTGGTCCAAATGTGGTACCCCATCACCGTGGCGACCATCTCCCGGGAGTTCAAAAAGATCCTCGCCAAGTATCTGAAGGCCACGACGGGAAGTTTGGAGGGTCTGGAGTTCAAACTGCACGATTTCGGCTACAGAGGAGTCTCCTCTCAGGAGGTAGGAGTCAGCCGTGGTGTATTCTGGAGTCGATTCACAAACGCACATACTTACACTTGTGTTAATATAAATTGCCGGTTTTATTATTTATCTCCAGGACACTTCTTTTTTTTTTTTTTTTTCTTTTTTTTTACGGTTGGATCTAAACACGTGTTTTGGTCCGTGAGCATCTGGCTCAGCTGCCAATAAGTAGCTCAGGTCAGAGACACTGGGTTAAGAGAGACAATGAGACTCTTCCTCCTAAATACGAGCAGGAGGAAAGCCTCCTATCAGAGTTTATTGATCTTGCAGTACGATGCCTCACAGACCTGTCATAATTTTCATAATTGCTTCGCCCGCGATCGATTAGCTGTTAGATTTCACAGTTCTACACTTCCTGTCATTTTAAACGCGCTGCTTGTCTTTGACGGCTCTGGGAGTGTAATCCCAAAGATCAGTTACACACAGTGCGTTATACAGGAGCGCAAGTGTAGCGAATGTTGCGTGTTTGTAATTTGTTGAAAAGCAATGTGTTACATCTTGCTTTTTATCCGTTTATAGTTATTTAATGTTGTGGGATTGTCCTGAAACAAGTTCATTCTCATTTAGGTGATAAACAAGCTTCCCTTCCCCAGCCTTGCTTCTTTCTCCATCTCTCTCTTTCTCGCTGTTACTCTCACTCTCTATGTCTCTCCGGTTCACTCTCTTTTTCTTTCTCTCTTTTGAAGTTAAGACAAAAGGAAACGAGCTTCTCTCGATTCCAAGGAACTAGAAAGTGTAAAGTCTCTCTGACATTCTTCCTTTCTCTCTCTATTATTCTTTCTGTTTTGTGTCTCTCTTTTTCCCTGTCTGTGTTCTCCTGTTTCTCTTTCCATCTCTCTCTCTCTCTCTCTCCCCTGAAAATAAGGCAAGAGGAAACTGGCTTCTCCTTTTCCTGGGAAAGTAAATAGTTTGTCTGACTTCCTTTCTCTCTTTCTCTGTCTTTAATGTTCACCATTTCTGTCTTTCTCTGTCTCTGGGTTCTACTTTTATCTCACGCTGTCTCTCTCAGTCTCATGCTTTGTGTGACTAATTTTGTACTAAGTTTGCTCCCTCTCTCTCTCTCTCTCTCTCTCTCTCTCTCTCTCTCTCTCTCTCTCGGTTGTCATTAAGACGTGTTAAGGTGTCAGTGTGTTGTCAGGCGTGTGTTCGAGTGGATTAATGGTCTGCCAAAGAGAGTAATGATGTCAAACTGAGATGATGAATTCTCAAGCGGAGAGGCTTTTTTTTTTTTCCTTCTTTGTCTTTTTCCTGAATTACCCCGATGCCATATGTGGTGTATACAAATAAACATTCATACATATGTATCAATCAGTCATATTTGCACGGTAGATGTTTATAAAGTGTATCGTTGGGAAATTCAGAGAGTTAGCATCAAATACAGTTTGTACTCCAGATCAGCAAGGCCTTTCCTGCCCAACTTTAAGCTTTAAGATGGACAAATTTGCAAAATACGCCATGCAGAGAGATGTAGTTAAGTAAAGGTACAGATATTTGCTGTACCTTTGAGTGGAGTACAAGTAAAAAGAATCCTCTTAATAAAACTACTCAACTAAAGTACAGACACGTGAAATATGTACTTAAGTACAGGTTACCTTCCACCTCTGTGTTGTGTTAACAAGCACCTCCTTTTACTTAAACGATGAAATTGTATTTCTTACTGATTTTGCACCCGGTCAAAACACAGTATTGGTGCTCATTTTATATATATATATATATAGGTTTTTTTTTTTTTTTTTTTTTTTAATGTAATACAGGAAATGTGTGTGCCAAGGAAGCTACTTCTGATGTTGATGCAACTTGCAAGTTGCCAATCTTACTTCCTTAAAAATTTCAAGTTGCTTACTTCAGCTATTTTGGAGAGGTGATTTTATATGTTCCCCAAAAACAGCGATCTACTGTCTAACTTCAAACAACAACAACAATAATCATTTAAAATGCAAATTATTCATATTTCTTTATGGGTATTGATCCTAAAATTGGTGTAAGCTTTTAAAAGCATATGATCTGTAAATGTGGCTTAAATTGGTTTTTCAAAATCTCTGTAGTGTCCGTAACCATGTCAAATTCATGCTGCAATATCGTAACAAATTATTCTATTTTAGAATAATACACTTTTTCAGGTTTATGTCTTTTCATGTGAAATCTAAACTGGCCGAGTTTCATCTGAATGACAGTTAAGACTGTTGGAAGATTTGAATTCAAAAAAGTTCCGGACGCTGCAGACATAAAAGGGCATGAAATTGTATTGACCTAATACGTTTCTTTTTGATCTGATAAAAATATAAATGTGTATGCATATTTACAATGATGATCCTATCTGAAAATTGACTTTTTCAACTAGGTGAGAGACTTTTTTTAGCACCGATACCATGTTTTGGCTGACACAGAGCTACATGGATATTTAACTTCTTCCTGTTTTATAAGCATTATGTTTTACTTGCAGTGCTTCTTTTATCAGTGTTCTGTCACATGTGACTCACATTTTTTTATCCCCCCCCCCCAACACGTGGACAGTCAGCAGCGTTGGGCGGAGCCGCACACTTGGTGAACTTTTCCAGCACGGACACTGTGGCGGGAATCCTCATGGCTCAGCGTTACTACAACTGCCCCATGGCTGGCTTCTCTATACCTGCTGCTGAGCACAGGTGACACACACACACACACACACACACACACACACACTCTCTGCCGCATGTTTATTCCCCAAACTAACCATTCTGACGTTCTGATCGTCTGTTTCATTTTCGGCCTTCTGCACGCCTAACGCTCTTATTAAAAACATCTGCCACTGACTCATTTCCCAGGAACTCATTCACACACACTCGCACAATTTTCAAGTGGCAGATTCATTAGAAGATTGACTCAGTCACCGTGTTTGTTTCCTCCAGGCTGCACTCAGCACTCATGTAATCGCGTCTAACCACAGACAAGAGTTGCCCAACCTAACAACCACCAGGGGGAAAAAAACATTACATAAAAATAATACTAAAAAGAAAAAAAAAACATAAAAAAAAAACATTTAAGAACTTAAGAAAACAAGATATTTAGGACAATATGGAAGAGCGAAATTGAGAAATAAAAAATATATATACTAATACAATAATAAACTTTAGATTTTATTTATAAAAAATAAATGTTAATAGTTCATTTGTAAGGCGTTTTTTTTTTAAATATTTGTTAGAGCAATTTGACACAAAATAAAATATTATGAACACACAAACAAATACACTAATAGTGTAGAAAATGTCTGTCCTGTAAAGCTGTTCTGATGGTGAATAATCCTAATTTCGGAAAATCCTCAACAAATCACATGTTGTACAGCACCATCATCTCCTGGGGCCGGAGCAGAGAGAAGGATGCGTATGAGTACTTGCTGGACCAGTTCCCCTCAGGCCCAGTGGCGGTGGTCAGCGACAGCTACGACATCTTCAAGGCGTGCAAGCACATCTGGGGAGACAAGCTGAAGGAAAGAGTGATGGAGCGCAGCGAGGACTCCATCCTCGTCATCCGGCCCGACTCAGGAGACCCCACAGAGACGCTGCTGGAGGTGGGTCGAGTCCCGAGGTCAGGGTGACCCGAACCGGTGGTGTCACGAATTAAACCTTTTGCAATTAGCAAAAACGAACCCGTTCTGCTTTAATTTTCCTCACAGGATAACATCTGGATGCTCTCATTTAGACGTACAGCCTTCTGCTCAGAATAACTTAGGTTGTTAGAAAGGGCAGGATCTCTGTATACTTGTGGGTCCTGCTGCATTTCATGACGCCTGATAGTGGCACATCTTTTCTTCATGGGTGGCTTTTAAAAAATGTAAAATTAGGATCTGAGTTTGAGTTATGTTCTGGTCCAGTTTAAAGGAAGGAATGAAATGAGGAAGGAGAGTCCCAGGGAAGGAAGGAAGTTAGTAAAGATGAAAGGTAAGGGAGGGACGAACCAAAGAAAGGAACGGGAAGAAGGAAGCAATAAGTGGAAGGAAGTAAGAAAGGAGAGGAAGTGTGAAAGAATCAAAGAAAGAAGGGAGAAAGAAAGGAAAAAATGGAGAGGAAGAGACAAGGAAATAACGAAGGAATAAAAAAGAGAAAGAGGAGAAGAACCAAATAAAGGAAGGTGATAAAGAATGAATTCAAAAGAAGGAAAAGAGCAAGAATGAAAACAAGGAAAGGGCAAGGCAGGAAAAGAGTCAATCATCAATGAAATCAAGGTGAAATAAGGAAAGAAAGAACAAAGGGTAGAAATAGGGAAGGGAGAGTAGAAGAAAAGGAGGCAGGAAGGAAACAAGGAAGGAACGAAAGAGGATGATGGAACGAGAGAAATAGGGCTCAGGATTTGCAAACTTCTATTTATAGCAGCCGCTTCCCTGAGACGGCTTCTGTCACGCTACCACTTTTAGCTGTGTATAATACAGAATGTGTAATCTGATCATATTGATTCTTGCACATAATTTTCTTTTGATTCTTTAAAGCTGCTGTGCGACAATGACCATTGTTAAAAATTCAAATGATTTAAACAAATTGTAAAACATCGAACTCTCTCTCTCTCACTCTCTCTGCAGGTGATAAAGATTTTAGAGGAGCGTTTTAGCTCTTCTCTGAACTCTGTAGGCTATAAAGTGCTTCCATCATACTTGCGCCTCATCCAGGGCGACGGGATCGATCTCTCCTCAGTCGAGAAGGTAAAATAATAACACTCGGGCAAGATGAGCCTAATGGGGGTGCTGTAGTGCAGGGTTTTACACACAACCAAAACGTTTTGGTTTTTCAAAAAAAAAAACCTTAAGGACCATTTTAGCTCCTCCAACTTCAATTCAAATAATATGGCAACAGGGATTTAATTGTATACTTTTAATTATGTCCGGGTGACAAAAGACTCAGAGCATGACATATTGTGCGTTGCTTTTCCCAGATCCTGAGGAAGCTCAGCGAAGAGGGTTGGAGTGCAGAGAACGTGTTCTTCGGCTGTGGAAGCTCCCTGCTCCAGAAGATCAACAGAGACACGCTGAACTGTGCATTCAAATGCAGCTACGTGGAGAGTAGCGGAAAGGGGGCGAGTTAGTTGTTTTTTCCTTTCTGTCTCTTGCTTTTTGTGTCCCCTGTCTTTGACGTGTAGGTGAGACATGGACATCACTGTCCATCACGTTGTAGCGGCGGCATCCGTCGTCGCCGCACTTTTTCTTCTATCCACAACCTCTCCTTAATCATTCATTGCGAATTTCACCAAACCTTCAAGGAACATTTATTAGGAAGCATAGATGTCAAATCATAGATTAAATTTTCTAATATTTATTTTTTATTGTAAGAATGTCATCCTTGGAAGACCTTCCTTTGTTTATCTAAATGAGAGATGTCCTAGATGAGTCTTACATCTGTTGTGTATATGTTTGTGTGTAGATGGACGTGTATAAGCTGCCTGTGACGGACCCCTCTAAGGGATCGAAGCGCGGTCGTCTGTCACTGAGGAGAAACTCGGATGGGTTTATAGAAACAGTGGAACGGGGCGCTGGCAAACCGGAGGAGGTAAGACGGGGAAAACGTGTGGAGCTGTAAATCTGTTAATATTAAGCAAGGGAAAAAAATGCACCACACCAAAGAATGTTAGATATTAACTGAATTTTATCAACAAACTCTCTCTCTCTCTCTCTCTCTCTCTGTGTACGTGTGTGTGTTGCGCAGGATATGCTCGTGACGGTGTTTGAGAACGGGACCATCCTAAAGGAGTACTCTCTGGACGAGATCCGGAAGAACGCCCGGCTCTGGGAGGAGGACTTAAACCCGGATCAGCACAACCAGGACCACAGCAGCACGCTGGACATCCACCAGAAACACATCATGAACGGCTTGCACTAATCACGATCCTGCCCCCCTCTACAACCCCCCCCCCCTTTAACCAAACCCACCAACGGACCAATCGATACCATCCTTCCCATCAAATTCCACCCATCCCCCAGTTACCCCCCCGCCCCCCCCTAGTCAGGCTCCATCCCATCTCCAATACACCTTGGCCATCGCAAACAACATTCATCTTTCATGAAGTAATCAGTCACAGTGATGTTTGGATTTTAGATAACAGTTATGTTAAATAAAATTTTTTGAATCAGGCAAAACATCCAAAGCACAGTCTGTTTTGACGGTGAAGGATTGCGCAGAGGTGGAAAAAAAAACATCTGTAAACATAGTTTACTTTGGGGAAGAAAAAAAAACATCTGCAGTAAATTAGTGACGTCAAGGTGCTCCTGAAGTGTAAATAGACGCAGTTAATCAGAGTTTAAAATCTAGTGTTCCTTTTTCCACCGTAGTCTCATTTTCACAAAACGCCAAATATCACTGTTGGTGCTTATAGAAGACACACCATTTGTGTATTACCGGCAGGGCTTGGATAAATTTTTTGTTGTTGTTGTTGTATTTTTTTTTCCTCAGACTTTCATATGATTTTGTTGAAATATAGCTAAATTGTTTAAAAAAAAAACAAAAAAAAAAACAAGCGTAATCTGTATCAGGTGAATGAAAGATCTCCAGGTCAGAAATGAGTTCCTTTTATGCAGACGTTTTAAAACGAATAATGCAGCCTATGCACCTCTGACATGAGCGATATGAATTTACACGCAATATGCATTCGAGTGCGTAGAAAGCCGCGCGTTCGTAACCGTAAAATTGTTCTTTCAGTGCTTGTTGAATGATCACATTAGACACTCGTAGTAACGAAACCAAATACACTTATTGTAAGTGTATAGTACAATAATACTACAGTACTATATATCTTTTTTTTTTTTTACATTAAACTTATTTTTTATTATTTCTGAATAAATCGGGGGTTTATAAGGATCAAACATGGCCGTGCTAGTGCTGCACTTTCTATAAGGCCACATCTGTTATGCATTTATAAGGCGTTCCATGAAACGTTTATGGAAATGCACTTTATAGCTACGTGAACATGGTTAATGTTAAAGAAACACGGCTTTATACTTGTATACTATTTTCTATTTGGCTATACATCATACATACTCAGACCTGTTTTTTTAAATTGTACAAAGGGTGTTCAAGTCTAAAAGGGATTTGTGGTGAATGAAGGTGTAAAACCAAGTGACATTTACGGAAGACCAGATGGGAGTCCTGTGACGAGACTCTTAGCCGCAGTAAAACATCGCAATGGTGCAAAACTTTTTTCTTTTTCTTTTTTTTTTTTTGAAGGAAGGCTGTTCGTTCCTACCTGGATGAAAGTGCATTAGTGTAGCAGGGGATTATAACTCATAACTTGTGATCTGTACATTCCGCATGTTTAAAAGTCCCGGATTGACTTGAACGCCTGTTGTACTTTTTAAAAAAAAATTCCATTTCTTAAACTTGCGTACAAGCACCATTTTTAACACGACATGATAACATTTCGTTCACTGTAATGTGTTTTTCACAAATAATTGTTTTTAAACACTGTGTATAACGCCTTATGAATGCATTAGGACAGGTTACGAAAGTGTTGCTGGTGTTTTCTTCCTCACACTAAATCAGTAAAAACTGAGAATGTGTGTGCGTGCACATGTGAACACGCGTGTTCATATGTGTGGAGTGTGTTTTCCTTCCTCTAGACGTAAAGCTGAGGGAATCGAGGCATGGAGTTGCTCACACTGCCTTAACAACCACTTGGATTCCGGTGCTCATGTTTTTGCACTCCCTCACTTTATTCCTCCATCATCTCTAAGCCTCTCCTTATTTCACATAAGTGGCTGCTTTATGTTCATTCTTATTATTTCAAGTGCTTCATCTCGTTAGTCCTAATATGATTTATGTGTTTTCCTTGTCCGTCTGTGTCTTGTCTGTTTGGTGGGAATGGCATATTTTCCAAGTCGGATATGATATGAAGCAGATGTTGACCCTACCTCTTGTTGTTGTTTTTTTTTTTTGTTTGTTTGTTTGTTTGTTTTTTGCCACAACAATGCTGTTTAATATTATAAAAATGATGGTAATTACACTAAAATTATGTGTATTATGCTGTTGTGTAAATATATATATTTTTTTGGAGTTTTAGGAGTATTGTTTTACGCGTTTAACTTTCATCTCACTTTTTTCACTTTGTTTTTACAAAAGTGAGTTTTAGTATGAGAGAAAAAAAATAAAGAAAAAAGTGTTCACTCCGCAATCTCCTGATTTTATTTTTACAGCAGGTTTCAGGTATAGTCAAAAAGTGGCAAATTCTAACCAGTAATTTAGGTTTATTATGGAATGCTTTTAGGTTTAGACTGTACTTCCTTAAAAACCCATTGAAGCAAAAATGGACGCCGTTTACAGGTTGAACAATTTCAGATGATTTTGACCACATTTTCTTAATTCAGCAACCATTTGATTCTAATCCCTGGTTGTCATGAGGGGTTTATGAATTTGCAAAAAAAAAAAAAAAAAAATGTCCTTGTAAGCTTTTTCATCATATTTATATAAGGTCTTTACGTAAACGCACTGCAAATCCCAAAGAAACACATACAAAAGTCAAAGCAAAGGCAAAAGCCAAAACACTACAAAACAAAAACACAAAAATAGTCGAATTCGGCAGAATAAAAAAAAATTACGCAAATAAGTTGACGCACATGCAAAAAGAAAAAGAAAATACATCCTTCTTTACAGGAAGTCTCCTATGTTTGGGAACATTTCGATCTTAATTCAAGCAAAACAGCCAATAGGACCAGACGGAATAGCCATCGGCTATCTTCAAGCTCTTATTGATGGTTATGTTTTATTGCTGCTACTTTGTTTATCCTTGGTTTTAGATTTTTATTTTATCAGGAATCTTTAGTCTTCATTATCTTGATTGTTGAGGAATAAAGCCTTTTGTACCGTGATTAATCTATTCAATAACCAGTAGATTGACCGACTATCAAAACGGTCGTTAGTTGCAGCCCTTGTTACAAGATACTAACAACATAATACTAATAAAGCTTGGTGACTTCATCTATGCAGCTATGAAAAGCATGAACCTACTGCATTCGTAAAAGCAGACGTTTAGAACAAGGGTGATCAAATGTGTGTCTATGACAGTTATGTGGTATTAGTAACACTATTTGAGAAGGCCAGAGATCAGCTGAGGAGAACAGGGTGGACTTTGGAGAGATGACTCCTCAGTGTCATACTTGTAGGAGTATATAACCCCCCCCCTCCCCCTAAAAAAAGGCTTAGGATTAAGAGGTTTGATTCTCCATGCACAGTGACTTTGTCTGGCCGTTATTAGGTGTGTCCTGATCAGCTATAAATAGTGGTGCGGCCTTTCAGCCAGCACGTGAACCGCATGTCTGTCATAGCTGGAATGAAACACACGAGCCTTTGGGAATTTCGCTCTGGAAATGGAACATGACAGGACGCGGGTTGCATCTGACCTCGAGCCGAGTTGGAGAGAGTTTAACAAAGCCGGAGTCCTGTTTAAACACAACGGAGGTTAAAAGCCGTTGGTCAATATTATCTGATAATATACAAATCCTCCAGAGTCTTTGTGCTCTTTCACATTGTGGTTGCAAAGGTCGCGGCGATTAGCTGATAGGAATCATGTGGGCATGTAAAAAAAAAAAAATTTTTAAACTGCTTGGATTGTAAACATATCGCTTGTTTAGAAATGAAATGACCTGCAGGTGTTACAAAGAAAACTCTCACTTTTTTATTCCAAAGTAAATGCAACTTTGCATGCGTTTGATCAGTGACGTATCTGTTGGCAATCGGTTTTGGGAGTAACGCAGCAAAACATGAATCACTTGCACAAAATATTGTGTATGCGGCAGAACTGGGTTTTTGTTTTCTCCTTAAGTTTTACTCTGGAGCTACGGAGTGGTTATTTCAAAAGCTGACAACAAAGCGTATAAAGTAGTCCAGCTCTCAGAAGAAAAGCACTGTGACAGTATATGACGTGAAAACATTTCTGGGACGTTGTAGCAACACGTTGAAAAACCCCGGAAGTAATCTCCCAGAGTTACCAACTGTGACTGGATCGCCTTCTGACTCCACAGAATTTGATCAGGCGGCTGAACATTTGGAGTAAACATTTCGTTATACCTTAGATAAGCTCCAGTTAAAAGGAAATTGATTAGAGATAATAACAAACAAAAAAACCCGCTACCTGGTATAATGATCACACGCGCAGTTTGAAACAGACCGCTCGGAAATTAGACCTTAAATGGCGTCAAACCAAATTGTTAGTATTTCAAATAGCATGGAAGGAGAGCATCCTGAACTATAGAAAGGCTCTTAGTGTAGCTAGATCAACGCATCTCTCCACTCTTATAGACAATAACAAAAATAATCCAAGATTTTTATTTAATACCGTAGCTAAATTAACCAGAAATAAGACCACTGCAGAAATCTCAACTACAACAACATACAGTAGTGAGGACTTCATGAACTTCTTTAATAATAAAATTGTAAACATTAGGAATAAAATTGAGGCTGTGAAACCGCAGATGTTAAACTAGCCATATCAGATCGGAACCTAGAATACTTTACTCCCCTGGAAGAGAATGAACTAATTTCGCTCATCTCTTCTGCAAATTCGTCAACCTGTGTATTAGATCCCATACCGACACATTTTCTCAAACAGATAGTGCCAGAAATAACAGAACCCCTGTTGAAAATAATTAACTCTTCAATCAGCAGTGGGTATGTTCCAAAATCTTTAAAATTAGCAGTTATTAAACCGATAATTAAGAAGTCTGACCTTGCCCCCGGTCAGCTGTCCAATTACAGGCCGATATCGAACCTCCCCTTTATCTCTAAGATTCTGGAAAAGATAGAAGCGGAGCAGCTATGCTCATATCTACAGTATATAACATACACAAACTGTGTCAGTCGGGATTTAGGCCTCATCACAGCACAGAGACAGCACTCGTTCAAGTAGTAAATGACCTCCTATTGGGCTCTGATCAGGGTTGCGTCACTATACTTGTGTTACTGGACCTCAGTGCAGCTTTTGACACAAGTGATCATAGTATTCTCCTTCACAGATTAGAAAAGGTAGTAGGAATTAAGGGAACAGCCCTCTCCTGGCTCAGATCCTATTTGACTGATCGTTATCAGGATGTAGATTTAAATGGTGATTATTCTGCACGTTCTCTAGTGGAGTTTGGTGTTCCACAGGGTTTGGTTATAGGCCCACTGCTTTTTTCCCTTTACATGCTTCCTTTGGGCAACATAATCCGTAAGCATGATATTAATTTTCACTGTTATGCTGATGACACAGTACTACGTCTCAGCAAAACCAGATGAGAGAAACCAGCTTACTAAAGTTGAGCAATGTGTAAAGGATAGAGACTGGATGCTAATTAACTTCCTTCTGCTTAATCCTGATAAGACAGAAGTTCTAGTCATAAGACCGCATGCAGCTAGAAGCAAGATTTTAGATCACACTGTAATTTTAGATGGCCTTTCTGTTCTATCTAGTGCAACAGTAAAAGACCTCGGTGTGATTATAGATTCTAGTCTTTCCAAATAGCCTTCCAAATAGTGTTCAGGACTCAGACACAGGCTCAGTGTTTAAGTCTAGGCTAAAAAGCTATTTATTTAACCAAGCATTTTGTAAGTAGATTTGCCTTAGGTAAAGGAGCAGATCTGGGGGACTCATGGACGTAGAGTATTCTGGTGAACTGGTATGTTTAGATGCTGTCCTCCCCACTCTCATTGATCACTCATGTTTGTTGACAGTGAGGTGATCGGTTGTTTTACATCTCAGGGAGCCCTCATGTCTGGCTCTCCCTTTTAGTTATGCTGTTAAAGTTAGTCCTGACTCATCCTGGTGCCCCTCTTCTGGTTGGAGATCTCATCACATGGATGTCCCGTGTGTCTCTTTGGGATGCGTCCGATGTCTGGGGACGGTTTCACTCTACTAGGAAGACGGTTCTGGCTTCGACTGATGTTGACAGCTGTTTCTCTGCGGATTTGGCTGCAGTCGCTCGATAGTTCAGGACTGGAATTTCCTATAAGTCTACCTGAGCCTCCAATAACTACCTGTACTCCATATTAACATCAAATAACATCTGTTAACAACTGTTATACTGAACCGCCTGCCACCCAACACACAGTATGAATGCAGATCAATTCCTGCTTTCTGCTCACTCAGATGAGGACGGGTTCCCTGTTGAGTCCGGTTCCTCTCAAGGCCATCTCAGGGAGTTCTTCCTTGCCACTTTCGCCCTCGGCTTGCTCAACAGGGACTATCTGACTATCTGACCATTTTTTATTCATACACATTCACATTTCATGCAAACTTGAAATAATTCTTTTGATTGTGTAAAGCTGCTTTGCGACGATGACAATCGTTAAAATGACTATACAAATAAAATTGAATTGAATTGAATCAATCCCTATGACCTTTGTAACCCGGCAGAAACAGTGTGAACAAGCACAAAACACTGGGCGTCTTTGGCCATTATCTGATAACGTTGTCCAATAGCCTTCCATCTTCCCTGTGGTTAAATGGGACCCCAACCGTTTGTGTAACGCTCTCTAAACAATTTGGAAAACAAGCAAAACAAAACAAAAAAATAATCCAACAAAATTCAAAAAGACAAAATTTCGGCAAAAAAAAGCAAATGTCATGGGTCAGTTAATATTAGAAGTATAATACAGTATGTTCAACCTCAAAATTTAAATGTTGGAATAAAAGTTGAGATAATAAAATTTGTTACGTTTAGGTTGTTCAATCTGAGCAGTCCCGAAATCTAACAAGGATTACATACAGTTGGCTAGATGAAAATTTCCTTAGCCAAAGATTAGTTAATATCCTGACCAGCCGTAACATTATGACATTTTCCTCAATTTGATCTACACTAGTGCTTCAATTAATTCAGTCTTCGCTCCCCATGTGCACCAGTGAGTCCAGGCCACCCATGACCCTGTCGCCAGTTCACCGGTTTTCCTTCCTTGGATCACTTTTAGTATGTCCTGACCGCATCCCAAAAGTGCTGCAGCTTTGGAGTTGCTCTGACCCAGTTGTCTAGACATCACAGTACCTATATTTTTAATATCTCATTACAATGATGGCTGAAACTGGGTGGGGTATACAGTATTAGGCAGCAAGTGAAGCTTTTTTTTCCTTAAGTTGATGCGTTGGAGGCATAAAAAATGGGCAAGCATACGGATTTGAGAGATCTCGAGAAGAGCCAAGTTGTGATGGCTAGACGACCGAGCGACTCCAAAACTGCAGGTCTTGTTCCTGGGATGTTCCTGGTCTGACAGTGATCAGGACATAGCAGAAGTTGTGGTTGTGATAGAAGGGTCCACCCTCCCGTACTGAGCTCTGCTTTAGCATGTCTGGCCCAATAATGAATTAGATACCAAGGCAAGGAAATCAAGCTAATGACAAAACTTCATTAAAAAAAAAAAAGGTCTGAGAAACATGACTTGTTAAAGGCTGTTTGTTTTTAATCAACTAGCTAGATGAAGCACAGTACAAGGTCCAAATCGATTCCAGGTTTCCGAATGAAACATTTACACATCTGCGTAAATGTTTCCAAAAGAAAACGCACCCATACTGCTGATTAACCTCAGGCAAATCTAAGAAAGTAATGGTTCTTACTATTCTTTACCATGATGTAGAAAGTAACCTGCGTTTGCATTTCTAACCTTACTGCATAAAAGAAATAATGCACATAAAGATTGTATTAGCAATGTTCTTTCGGAAGAATTAGCTTATACAACTGAGAGTTGAATAGTAAATGGGTACAAACAGTCATCATTTATATATATATATATATTGTATCCACTACAATCGCTTTATAGTAAAGCACTTTTACTGAAAGTTAAGTAAGATTTGTAATTAGGTTTCACACACATGCAGTAATAGAGAGCCCTCTATTGCTTATTTCAAAACATTGCAGTTAAACTCCGTGTTTAACACAATGTAAAGCCATCCCTAAGGTGCTACTGTAGTTGTTGTTGTTGTTGTTGTATCTCACGGAGTTTTTCCTCGCCATTGTCGCATTGAATCATTCATTAAGGATTTAATTCTTCATTTTCTTTCAGATTTCTTTAAACCTGTTTTGATCGATTTTCTACTGTTTCTAAAGGTAAGGGCACTTTATAAATAAAACTGTAGTGCACATTAAAATGTATTTTTCTGTATGTTTATATACAGTACACATACGCTTGAAGCTACATCTATTGTGGTTTTAAAGGAACCTCATACGCAGCCTGGCTTATTATTCCTATAGCAGTATTCGCACGGGATTAGTATTACCTGGGGACCTTGTGCGAGTCGTAGTAATTAAATAAAAAATCAAACGCATGTCTTTGATCTTAATCCCATGCGAATCAGCCATTTGGCCGTCCCAAATTTCAATCGGGTTATGGTCTGGCGAGTTCATGTGGGAAAAGCTCCTAGTACCATTCTGCCATAATTTGAGTTCTGGAGCATGCCCATGCCATCAGTAGAGAAAAACTCCTTCGGTTAGCTGACTTTATTTTATTATATATGCCTGACCAACTGAAGCAACCCCAGATCATAACACTGCCTCTTGTACAGTGGACACTAAGCATGGTGGGTGCATCGCCTCATGCTCTTCCCTGCTTACCGTCTTATGTCTACATGAGAAGAAAATTGTATGTCAGTACTCGTCCAGGGTTGATTAAATTTTTTAAAAAATCATTGCGGCCACTACTTCACTTCACTACGCTGCACTTTTCACTTCTGCACTTTGCAAATTGGATATGCTTCATTTCATTAAACTTCACTTTCGAATGCTTATTGGAACTGTGGCACGTTGCTTTTGAACAACAAATCAATCAAAATCCTTGGAAGAACTTTAAAAGCTCTGTTTAATAAATAGATGTAGCGTAAGGTTTATTAAAGCCGGCTAAATGGAGCACTCAGAATAATAGACTGCATATGCTGATTCTCCGACTTTGTTTTTTTTTTGCTCACTAAAAAGGGAAACAATATTTTGCAGCTGAACAAATCCAATGGACCAATTTTACATCCTCAAACGGGAGTGAAATGGCATGCAGTAAAAGCGGTGCCTGAGAAATAAACAGTAGATAATTAGGGAACACTGTCATCACCGTTGAGAGGATTAGTTGCTAGGCAACCTTTTTTGCTAAGCTTGTTGTCATGGAGTTAAATGTTCAGATGCTGGATGCCCTCTGAAATGCTCGGGTGACCTCTGACTGATCTTTGCATATATATACATACATACAGTACATACTGTACATACATGTATGACACAGAGTATGTTTAGAGCCAAGTGCAAAAATTTGTGTCCCATCCAGACAAAATGACTTTTGCAAGTTAGGTATATATATATATATATATATATATATATATTTTTTTTTTACAATAAGTTATTTATTAATTGTTTTTTTATGTAATTGTGTTATTAAATACTCATTACTTTATATATTGTTTGCACAGAGAACAGAAGACCTCCATGGAATGTATACTGAGTGCATTATTTTTTGTATGTGTGGGATTATATTCAGCTCATCCCTATACTTAGCTTCATCGTACCATAATCCAGGCTCATTTCATCCAGTGTACTAATTTTAATTCCTAATTATTTCTCATGGATAAACAGGCAGGCTGTAGCCATTTAGCAGCCATATTTCATATTGCATGTCAATTTTTTGTTGTTGTTGTTCTTCTTCTTCTTCTTCTTCTTTTGGTTAATTATGTTTCATGCATTAGTCTGCTTTTGTGTGAGTATGACGATGGGCAGAGTGAGTGTGGAAACAAGGTCATGGATGACCATTATTTCAAAATCAACTATTTAGAAATATCGAAAATGCATTCCAGTAGAATGACAATTAGAAGTGCTACAATTACGTTATACTCCAAGTTTATATAAATAACCACAGGAATAGCAAATGGCTTTACAAACCACTTTAATGAACCAATTGAGCCTATATTGCCAAAGGTATGTGGACCTGTGCAATAATACAGTATGTGTGCCAAATTATTGCTACAAAGATGGATGCACACATCTGACACCTTAGGATGCCTTTGTGTTAGTGATGCGAAATGGTACGCACCCCATAATCGATCATCGGTGTGAGCAAACCAATGAATGATTGATTAATAATTGGTTTAATTGCACTTTATGCTGCATCTCGTTGTGTTTCCTGATAATCAAACCCACCACCATTCACTATTAGTACACACAAAGTACATGACACCTACGCATAATGCAGATAACTGCTGTAGAGCAATTATGTCTTCAAAAAGAAAAGTACATTTAAAAATACTATAAACAGCTGTAAACGGTAATTAATAAACAAATTCAATAACCAGTTTCACAACATTTTGCTTAAAACATAGTCTCGGGTACAATGCAGAGTTATAGGGAAATTAGCTGCTTAGTTTTACTGAGCTGAGTTTTACCAGCTATGGCCCTTCTTAGGAGTTTGTCGCACCTGCTGCATTTTTCATGCATACAAAACCCAGAAGTTTTGCCACAGATATTTTCCTGTAAGATTTTTTTTTTTCTTTATGCTAATGTACTAATGTTTTTTTTTTTTTTGTACTGACTTAAAAATGATGTCATAAAAGTTTGGAAAAATCCTCCATAAAACAGAGTTCACAGTTCCAATAGAGTGGAAAACAGCTCTGAGGCAAAATGTCGTCTGGGATTCCCATGCTCAAGAACAAATCGGACTTATGAATGTACTTCCGGAACAGAACTCGTTCGTAAGTTGGGGACTCCCTATATTATCATTTAAACAGTTTTATATTTAGATGTGTCTGCTACGCATGCACTGTAAAGTCTTCATAACGGCTCTAATCTGAGGTTTTTTTTTTTTTTTTTTTTTTTTGTTAATTGGTGATTTCTGAGGCTGGTGACTCTAAATGAATTTCTCCTCTGCAGCAGGGCTAAGTTTTGGTCTTGCTTTCCTGGGAAGGTCTTTATGAGAACCAGTTTCATCATGGTGCTTGACTGACTGTAGTGGTTCATTAATTAATTACATAATGCCAGATGTTTTTTTTTGTTTGTTTTTTTAATCCATTTTTGTCCTAGAAGGTAAAAAAAAAAAAAGTCTTGTATCCAAACTTTTGACCGGTACTGGTCGTCAACTGTGTTACTCTCATAAGCATCTTTTACCAGATATATTAATACTTTATAAATGAACACTTTGTATGCTAAAATGATTAAATTTCCCTTCCTTGGAACTGATCAGCCCAATCCTGTTCCAGCATAACACTTCCAACCTAACACACCATGAAGACACACCGTGAAGATATGGATGGAGTGGACGAACTCGAGTGTCCTGCACAGATCCCTGACCGCAACCACACTGATCTCAACATTTTTTGCGATGCACCAGAACATTGACTGCACCCCAGTGCACTATTCACCCAACCCCGGTGTATTCATTTAAACCTGTCAGAGTTACTGCAGTTCAAGATTGCTCATGCTGGTGCAATTTAAATGAATGATCTTAGAAAAATTAGATGTTCCCTTAAGTGGCTGTTAAATGGAAGTGGAACACATTGTCCAAATTATAATTCACTTTCATTAGGGCACCATCTTTTTCAAAAGAGCACCCCTGCTTTCTTTCTTTCTTTCTTTCTTTCTTTCTTTTTTTTTTTGAACTGAAATGTCATGTGTAGTGACAGAGCTGGTTATTATAGAAAGCAGGCTTCGCTAGGTGGACTGCTCAGATCCAGCCGTGCAATAATTGCTCTGAGATTTTCTATCTCTCCCCGGCTCCGTGAGAGAACACTTTTCTCTATCACTTTCTGTCAGCTTCCGAGCTCTACCCGTGGAGAAGGAGTGAATTCGGCACGCCGGGATCACGGTTCAGACTGCAGAAATGGCAATGGGACCCATGCGTGTGCGCGAAAAGGCTGCAGTGCTACCATCATGTTATTTCAAGAAACGATGTCATATGGGCAGGTTTATTTACGTACAATGACTTATAGTTTTTGGATTAGCAGCATTATGGTACTAACATAAGAATCCCATAGTATACTGTTTAGATTAAGACTGTATTAAAATATAGCAAGGCAGGTAATGGCACAGAATAACAAATACATTACGATTGACCATTTGAGATGAACGTTCATTACCGCAGGAAGTGATGTCAGTTTTCCTAGAACGTATTTAATTCTTCCAGACTAAAACACACTCCATGCCAAATTTTCATTACCTTCTTAACAGTCAATTATGTTAAATATGTTTTAGAGTAACTATATATATTATAAAAGGAAATCTCCCACCAACTAATTAAAAGCCCCCAAACAAGTACGAAGTAGCTTTAACCATGTCTCTCTATATGAATAAAACACTGACACACCTTGGAGTAAGTTAAAAGCTCAAATTGTTGTTCATTGCATTTAGTGATGAAACTTACTAATATTAATATTTCAAACAGCATGAAAGGAGAGCGCCCTGAGGTCAATGTAGCTTTCCAAATGCTGTAGCAAAATGAACTAGAAATAAGACCATGTGGTTCGAGTTCGTGTCATATCAAGACCACTTACAGCTCCTGATAGGTACATTACATATGACTGTTGTGGACATTTCCACTTAAAACCCACAGCGATGGCTTTGGACTGCATTTGGTACAAACACTTTTGCTATGATGGCAGTTATGACTGTAATCTGTTTTAGGGATAAAATCAGCATAAACTGTTTTGTACCAATTGATTTATAACAATTGATTTTTAAAGGCACCACATATAGGCCTCTTCCAAATGGTTGAGATGTCTGTTCATGGTAAAAGTGTCTCTAAAAGTCTTCTTTACAAAAAAAAAAAAAAAAGGAAAGCTTTTGTGGGGAACTGTAACAGCACATATGTGCAAATTTTATCCCATAAAGCAATTGAAAGGGCTTAATGTTTAAAGCAGGGCTGTCCAAATGCAGTGAACAGCAGAGTTTGGTGAATCTTCTGTTTAAACAGAGTTGATTCAACTAATCTGTTAATTGCCAGGTATATTGAGTGAGTGGGTTTACATGTTGGTGTGCTGGACACTGGCCCTCCAGGACTGAATATGAATAGCCCTGATTTAAAGAAAAGAACCTAGTATATATTTTTTATAGAATAGCAAACCTTGCACGAGCAGTAGCTGGACAGGGGTAGCTCAGTGGTTAAGGCATTGGACTATTGACCAGAAGGTTCCAGGTTCCAACCCCAGCACCTCCAAATTGCCACTGCTCTTGAGCAAGGTCCTCAAATGTAAAAAAAAAAAAAATAGGACAAAAGTTTGCTCTGGATAAGGGCATCTGTAAAATGTGGAAGAGGCCAAATTAGGTTGAGTTAAGAAAAAACAGTTTTTCAATTGGTTCAAAATGTCTCATCTTGTCTCATCATCTATACTGTTTTATCCTGTATTCAGGGACACGGGGGGCCTGGGGCTTATCCCAGGAGGTGGAGTACACACTGAACAGGGTGCCAATCCATTGCAGAGCACATACACACATATGACGAGCAATTAAGGAACGCCAATTAGCCTAATCTGCATGTTTTTTGGACTGTGGGAGGAAACCAAAGTACCCTGCGGAAACCCACCAAGCACGGGGAGAACATGCAAACTCAATGCACACAAGGCGGGATTCAAACCTGGCAGGGAATCGAACCCGGACCCTGTAGGTGCAAGCCGACAATACCACGAAGCCGCCGTGCTGCCTGATTCAAAATGTGCTCTTCCAAAACATTAAAGAGTTCAAATAAATTTACTTGGTATGTAGTGACACATTTGACCTTAGAGCACAGAGTTATAGAATTCATAATTGCACTGTATCTGGTATCTGGAAGGCTTATTTCTGTAAAGTTGGTTGTGATAATGTCAAGTGTGAAAGATGATAACAAAAACAAAATTAAGCAATGAGGTTGATTTGAATATAACGCCACCTGCTGTGTGATTTTTTTTTATTATTTTTTTTAATAAAAGATAATATGACAGCTTGTTCTGTTATTCAAAGATAACAAAGAATTTGTGGGTTGGGGTGGGTGGGGAAGGTTGATTGGAGTGACCAATTAGATTCGAGCATTAAACAGCACTGTGGAATAATCAGAATCAGAAAGAACTTTATTATTGCCAAGTATGTCTGCACATACAGTACTAGGAGGGATTTTTTTTTTTGGTGACAGAAACTTCCAGAGACAACACACACACACACACACACACACACACACACACACATTATCAAATAAATATCAGAGGTATTGAACAATATTGTACATATTGTACATATTAATATTGCACATTTAATATTCAATTTAAACCTTTACTGAATATTTAACTGTTCATGAAGTGGATGCCTCCAACCAGACCGCAAATGTTTCAGGAGAAGATGGTTTGCATGTGGGAGGTAATTTCTGTCAGGACTTCTTTGTTTTTAGTAGAACTCACCAGTTTACCCTGCACTGTACATTTTTTGGCGCCACCAAAAGCTGACATGCGCAGTAGCAGTTTGTTAGGATGAAAGATCCGCCGTGCCTGTGAGCCGATTGGCCTTCCATACAGTCAGAGCGCAGACTCCGCGCATCTCCGCCGTGTGTGTCTCAGCCTCGGTGCGCTTTCTGCTCTCACAAACACAATGGAAGCAGCAAACAAGGTAGGAGCGAGATAACACGTTGCATGTGCGTGCTCTCCGGTGTCACGTGTTAATGACGTGCTTTAAAATGCACCATAATTAATGTCTTTTTTTTTCTTCTTCTTCTTCTTCATTTTTGGGTTTCAGGTCTCATCCACAGGAACATTGCGGGTTTTTAAACTCCCTTTGGGCTTCATCCGCCTGCTGGAGTGGGTGAGTGTTTGAAAGTGGTGGCATTCTCGGCTTCATTACACACGTGTGAACTGCACAGTGATGGAATTTATTATTATCTTTTTATTCATGAATCAATATTTAGATCTTTAAAGTGCTGGCACTTTATTACAGGCTCTTTATTATAAGGCTTGTTCATGCATCACGTGCGCAACATTACTTAAACGTGTGTGCGCGCGCGCGTGTGTGTGTGAGAGGATGTTTTCTTTTTTTTTCTCTTGAAAGACGTTTAAAGTTCATTATTATGTGTCAAATTATTATTATTGTTATTATTATGCTTTGCTCCGCCCCAATTAACGCCTGATTAATTGATTACTTAAGGCGCGCGCTGCCCGTGCACGTGCGTATCTCTAAAAGCCCGGGACGCGCGCAGCCCGTGCACGTGCGTATCTCTAAAAGCCCGGGACGCGCGTGCGGTTCGGATTTGAGATTTATATAAGAGCCTGTTTGCGTGTGCCTCAATTTTTCAAATGTAGCTTCCTCCCATATTGTGTCACGTGATTATTTGAGTTCGCATGTACGATTCAATTTTGAGGGCCCTGCATCCATCCATCCATCCATCCATCCATCAGTTCATCTATCCATCCAAGCTGACATCTCTAAGTGTTTTTTAGCTGCAATGACCCATGACTTGGTCATTGTTGCAGTTGATATTACTTAATGAGGAGGTTCCTAAACTCTGGCACACACACACACACACACACACACACTATGGACAATCCTGGGAACATAAGGCTACAATGCATGTCTTTAGACCAAGGGTGCGCAAACTTTTTGATTCGTGGGCCACATTGAGTTCTAACATTTGACAAACGGGCCGGAACAGGAGCAGATAGATGGCATGCTTTGGTAGCATCACCTCATCTTGGGATATGGAGAAAACAAGTGTTTTAATTTCCAATGAAAACGAAGAAACGCATTACAATAAAATCTCTGACTTCGAAATGAGTCTTTAAACACTGAAAATCAAATAAATGACCATTTTATTTTAAAGCACTGAAAGTTCTGTTATCCTTCAGGATATCACCATCACTCTCCTCCTGACTGTCTTTTTTTTTTTTTTTTAAAAAAACGGGTAGGAGATGCAGATGTACTTGTCCTGTTCCTTTTATTCAATTTGTTTCCCCGAGGCCGAAAGTCAACAACGACCAGTGCAAGGACGAAACAGTTGCAGCAAGTCAGTCTGTGAAGCGTTATATTTGATCTGCGCGCACTGTTTATTTTAAACACACATTTTAATGGGAGCAGTGGTGTTGGTCTCCTTTTTTTAGCCAGCGCATCAAAGTCTGGAGTTAGTTTTGTTGTGGCGATTCTCAGGATGGATCTGAGGTGTAGGTCTGTTAACTTGGATCTGTGGCTGGCTTTGTTGATGTTCATGACGCTGAAGGTCTGTTCACACACGAAGGTAGAGCCGAACGAAGCCAACATCATCTGCGCTTTTCGCCTTAGATTTGGCATCATTGAGTGAAGCATAGAAGTCATTTAGTTTCAGAGAGCTGAACTTCTCTTTTAAGGCAGGGTCGGACTGAAGGTCGATCAGTTCGAGCTGAAGCTCCTCTGGAGCTGTTTCGGAGTCTTGTGACAGAGGAAAGGCCACCAATTGAAGTGACTTGTCAATTTTGTCGAAATCCAAAATCCAATGAACTGACGGTGCTGAAGTCCCCGTGCGCGTATGAAGTTGGCGAGTTTCACCACAGGATTCACGACATGATTCAGCTGTAACACCGATTTACATAGAGATTCCTGGTGGATGATGCAGTGGAGGAAAATGACATCCTGGTCAGGGTTTTCATCTTTCACTTTATTCTGGATTCTCCTCAGCAGGCCAACGTTTTTTCCCGTTAAATTCGGAGATCCATCCGTGGTGACGTTAACAAGCTTACTCCAGGGAAGCTTCATGTTTTTTCGATGGCAGCGGACACCCGTTCAAACAAGTCCTCTCCCCGTGTTTGTCCTTTCAGAGACTCCATTGTCAAAAACTCACCCGTTATTTCAAAAGTTTCGTTGATTCCTCGGATTTCGTTGATTCTTTTAAAAACTCGCCCTCAGACAGTGGTTTGCTGGCCTTTGCTATTTTGCATGAAAGCATAAAACTGGCCTTGGTACTCGACTCTTGAATGGCAGTTTGACGGTGAAAAAAACTTTGCTGAGCCTTCAAATTAGCTGCCAACTTCTCAGCAGCAGCTTCCCGTTCTTTTGTTGAGAGCTTGCTGGCATAATTAGCGTGCTTTGTGGCAAAGTGACGGCTAATATTATACTCTTTAAAAACCACCACAGTTTCTTGGCACATCAGGCAAACAGCAGATGATCGGTGTTCAGTGAGAAAATATTTAGTTGTCCACTCCTTATTGAACACTCGACATTCTCTGTCCACTTTCCTTTTCTTGGGTCCGCTCATCTTCATAGAGGGGCAGTGGGTCAAAGGGTAAAGTGCAAACGCGGAGTAATAGGCCTACGCTTCACCTCAACAAAGCCAATATATCTAGAGTGCGCCGTCTAGTGAGGAAACATCGGAATTACAGGGGAAGTAAAACATCAACAAGGTTAATTTATTACATTTTTTCAAGTTTGGCGGGCCGAATCAAAGCGTTTAACGGGCCGCATAGTTTGCCCATGCCTGCTTTAGACTATTAAAAGAACCCAGAGCCCAGTACCCAGAGGAAACCGACAAAGCATACATAGACCACCCAGACTCCATGCACACGGACAAGAGGCGAGATTCGAACCCACAAAGCTTGAGGCACAAAGCAACCTTTTAAGCATGTAACATCCATCTGAAATGCATTTTTACATGTTTCTTGCTTATAATTATAATATAATCACTATACTGTTTATCCTGTATACAGGGTCACAGGGGTCTAGACCATATCCCAGCAGACTTGCAGGTACGAGGCAGGGTACACCCTGGATGAGGTTCCAAGGTCCATGGTGGGAGGAAACCAGAGCATCCAAAGCACACAGACCTGAGGCAGGAATCGAACTCTCCACCCTGGAGGATATTATTATTATTATTATTATTATTATTATTAAATCTGAATACATATAGCAGGACAGTGGTGAAGTGTTCAGCAATGCCTCCTTCCCCCTCAAGGGTCGAGGGTTCGCTTCCCGCCTCGGGTTTGCGGGTGTGGAGTTTTCATGTTCTCCTTGTGCTTGCTGGGTTTCCTCTGGTTTCCTCCCACAGTCCAAAGATAAACAGATTAGGTTAATTGGCGTTCCCAAATTTCCCGTAGGGCATCCTGTCCAGGATGTTCCCCTTGTGCCCAAATTTACCTGGTATTTGCTCCAGGCCCCAACAACCAGGCAGTTTGGTGGCAGCAGCATTCAGGTGTGTGTTAATATAATGCCAAGAGGGAAAGACATAAGCTCTACCGCTGATTTCGTGTCGGTTTTTCTTTATAAATTGGCTTCCACAAGATTAAAAAAATCACACCCTAAGCTAAAAGAGAAGAACGTACAAGTGGAACGTAACATATGTATCCGTATCGATGCTCGCTCTAATACTAATGCGCACTTTGGAAAATTATTGCAGTTCAATGCTGCGGGTTCTGAGCCACAGTCACTCATCTCCTCTCGGGAGCACGAATCGTCACGGTCCACGTTTGAAGTGTCCTCTGCTCAAACGAGCGGCTTATCGCCCGGGAAACACACACTACTAATGACGTTTGGTCTCACCCCAGGTTTTTTTTTTTTTTTGCTCACATCACTCTCCATTTCTCTCCACCATACGGGGCTTTTGTCTGTGAACCCCAGCCTCTGTTCTTCTAAATGAGCTTTTTTTTTTTTTTTTCCTAGGCAGGATTTCCATGATTGTGATTTTATGTGGCTTTACATGACATTTTATTCCACATCCCTGTTTCATCTTCATTTCTCTTTTTAAATGAAACAGTAATGTGTTCACTCCCATGTTGAATCTTTAGGACAACAGCCGAAGACCACATCGAGTTCACATTCTTGTTACTTGCTCAGGAGTTGAGATTCACTTGCACGCCTCGAGTGCGTTAAGATGCACACAAATGTCATCATCTATCAGCTTTTTTATCTCTGTGCATGTGTGTGTTTAAACGTGCACACACTGCTTTGTTTCTCATGCCTAGCTGCCGTATATAATCACAGTAATTAGCCCAGGCTGACGGTTTAGAGGGAGATTAGGGATCGGGGCTGCTGTTTCCGCCTAAATGGACAATGTGGATATTTTTACTCTCCGTAGACTCGAAGCGATGCAGCTCTGTGTGTGTGTGTGTGTGTGTGTGTGTGTGTGTGTATGAGGAAGGTTTTTTTGTTCTCAAGGTTAAGCCTGTAACCCAGAGGCAGATAAGTGGAAATGTAGTGGACAACATACAGACACACACACACACAAGATGCCTTTTTCTTTTTCTTTTTCTTTTTTTTTTTTAAACTTCTAAAAGTTTTTTTTATTTTTTTTACTAATTTCTTTTTTTCCTTTTTGGAAGAGTTAAATGTTTCTTTTTTTCTTTAAAGACGAATAATTAATATTACTATTTAAATCTATCTAAATTAAAGTAAGGTTTTGTCTTTACACCGGTCAGAACCCCAAATATAGTCTCAGAAAATAAATTCAGTCTGTGTGTCTGTCCAGCCAGATTATGTCACAGCATCATGCAAAACTGGGTCAGAATCAGCAGAACATATTAAATCTTTTGCAGTATTTAGATATAAATGAAGTTTAATCTGCACCGTAAGCGAGAAACCAAAATGTTGAGTAAAAGCGTTGTTATGAACAGTTATGTGCCGGATTTAATAATCTACTTTAAAATAAGCCACTAATGCGCTACTCTCTCAATGTAAACAAACACCTGCACCAGTAGATATTAATTAGAAAAGCAAAACTGAATATTTTGACTGGGATTAGTTCATATTTTCACTTTGGCTGAAATAACAGCGCTGAAGTGGTGAATAAGTGAATTTTAAGACAGTTTTATTTGCATCTGATCTACTTTTGCGATTTCTCATCTGTGATTCACTCTTTTCCTGGAAGGAGTCTCCAGCGTTAGCACTCTGTGACCCTCGCAGGTAAAGCTGGACTGTTACATTCTCCGTCTAATAAATCAAACATTTCTGGAAATGTAGAAGAATATAAATTAATCATAGAAATGAGGTTTTTAAAATATTATGCAATGTTGTTTTTTAATATTATCTAGACCTCACGTGAGAATAGTGAGCTCGAACCCTGTTGTGCTGCAGCAGTGTGAACGCAAAGGCGCTCTTCATCTTCCTCATCGTCACACGCGCTGACATCCTCCACCGTGCCCCGCGGATCAGCGCACAGCTGCGAGAGACTGATAAACAACTTAAAGCACCGCTGCTCGCACCCTGCACTGCATTCTGTGTAGAGAGAGAGAGACACACACACATACACACACACCTAGTTTAATGCTTTTTCTTTAATTAATCAGGTTTAGATAAGCAGGTCTGAGCCACAAGCTTAACTAGGAGAAAATTAGGAGCTTGTTGTCATTGTGTCTCCTTCAAGCATCTGCATTCGCTCTTAAGCATCCAGTCTTGTTTTCTCCTCATCTTTTATCCCTTCATCAAGGCTTTGTTCTTATGAATCGCTTTTCATTTTGGTTTAAAAAGACAAGACTTTTGTCATTACGGTAATACGGTGTTATAGACACGGCTCCGTTCCAGTTCATCCCAAAGGTGCTCGATGGTCAAGAGAGACTCTTTGACACCGAACTCATTAAACCATGTCTTTATAGTCTTTGCTTTGTGCACTGGAGCGCAGTCATGTAGGAATAGAAAAGGGCCCTCCCTAAACTGGTGCCACAAAGTTGCATAGAAAAATAGAAAAATGTCCAAGATGTCTTGGTATGCTGAAGCATTAAGATTGCCCTTCACTGGGGATAAGGGCCGGATTGATCGAAACACCTGAACTTTATAATTAACAGGTTTGGCCAAATAACAGGTTTGTCTGTATAGTGTAGCTGGCAATATTCCTCCTTTCAGCTTGTTGGTATCATATAGTTCGCAGACCAAACAACTGCCAAACAAGTGAGCTAGCGGAAAACTGGTAGTCTGTAGAGAGATGAGAACATGGACAACTTCACAGCGCTGAACATTGCAGACATTTTGGGACTGGCTGCAATCACTCTCCTAAGTGTCGGTGTGTATTCTTCTGCAGACCCCTCCAGGGTTGTAATCAAAATCTTAATCCGAATCCAAAATGTTAATGAAACAAAGCGTGATCCTAAAAAAAAATATTAAATTAAAAGGCACAGATATGACAAACGGCTCTGAATTTACACAGTTGTTGGTTAGGGCAAAGGAACTACAGTAGAAACGTGAACAGCTTAAATACTAAAAATATCTATTTTTTAGAATTCTGCCAAGTTTCAAGTGACTGTGACCTCTGCTGGTGGAAAATGAAACGCTTACAGAAAGAATGAATGTTTAATATAATGTGATTGTATGTGCATCTATGTGTCTGTGATATTGTCTGTGGACGATTAATGATGAAGGACGAGGTAGAAATAGATGCTCAGGTTATTGTTGGAAAATCTTTTGAGGATTTCCAGATACTTCCTGTTAGCCTGCCTTGGAATACCTCTAAAGACAAGGATGGATGGATGGATGGATGGTTCCATCTAAGTGCCTTTCCCCACATCGGGCAACGGATATACATCCATCATTTCTGTGGCAGGTATTTACAGGGTCGGGTTGCCAGCTCAATGCCCGATTGTATCTGAGCACTTGGGGTGAAGGACCTTTCTCAAATGTCCAACAATCTTTCCAACTTCCAACAATTTCTAGTGAATCATTGCATTACGGGTTAGAGTAAAAAAAAAAAAAAAAAAAGGATGGCAGATATATAGTATATTTTTGCTTTCTGTTTATTACTTATAGAACTTAAAGAACACTTAAAAGCAAAGAATTTTGCCCACAAGATTTTTACTACATCAATAAATTGTCAAATTTAAGTGGCACAAATTTGCCTAACTATTTTATTCCAGACCTTTATTCATTAATTCATTCATCTTCTATAAAACTTATCCTGTACAGGGGCCTGGAGTCTTTGGGAGTGGTACAAGCCAACCCCCCCCCCCCCCCCCCCCCCCCACAACCTAATCTGCATGTCTTTGAACTGTGGGAGGAAACCAGCGCACCTGGATGAAACCCACCAGGCACAGGAGAGCATGCAAACTCTGAGCACACAGAGGCAGGAATTGAACCCTTGACCCTGGAGGTGCGAGGCCGTCGTGCCGAGTTCATAGGATAACATCACGAAAATTGTCTGCTACAAAAAACTAATAAAAAATAAATAAATCCCCTGGTTTGTTTTGTTGAGACTGTTTTAGCTGAAAGTAAAGGAACCTTCTGCTGTTGAAGCCCATCTGCGTCAATGTGTCATCGGTTCTGAGATGCTTTTTTTGCTCAAGTGTTTATTTGAGTTACGCCTAAAAACTTAGTCTTCCGGTCAGCTCAATATCTGTGGTTACTTTTGTCTTTCTTCCAGGAAGTAGAAAATGTCCTAAATTCTCAAAAAGGCACCAACCACCATTCGGTAGTCAAAGCGACCGAGATCGGACGTTCGACATTAACTGAAAGCTTCAGTATCTGAACGCTTTCATGAATCGCTGATCTACTGATTGGAGGAATATTGTGCGGATGAGTTGGTGGACAGGTGTATGTCATGGCAAGACACAGCCTGAAATATCTGGAAGGAACCTGATAAAAATCAAGCACACGAAAACCCATAAGCAACTTGAGGAAAATGTTTGGTTTCCTTTTTGATTTTTCATGCTCGTACCACCAGATGGTGGTGTTCACCTCTCTTTCATGGTCAATCAGTAAAATCTGCTGTACGAATGTGAAGTTTTGTCTGCCTGACTGAAAAAAGCAAAAAAAAAAAAAAATCCTGTTCATGCTTGTATGCTGTCATGCATTGATTGTTTGACTTATGAAAAATGAATATGCCTGTGTTTACCTCAGGAACTCTGACAACAAGTGTTGGATTCCTCAGAATAGAAAGAAAAAAAAACATTCTCAGTGTATTAATTTTGAAAAAGTCATGTTTCTTGAAAACTGTTGGCTGTAAATAAATGACATTTTCTTGCTTCGGAATGAATGTGGAATGAGGTGCTCGTGACATGCATGCCTTAGCCTGGCTGCTGAAGCTCTTGGGACTGCACACAATTTCCAGACTCGCTGCTAACTTCCACGGTGAAACCTGGCCATGCTGGCGTGATAGAAAGTGATGAGTGGTGCTCATTATTGTCTCAGCAGATGCTACACGCACACGGGCGGCTGTAACAGCACTCTTCCTGACTCTTCCTCCCACACACAGTCCACCTGTTATTCCGTTTCGCTCTTTTCCTTCTCCATCCTGCCAACTTGCATCCACTCACACACAATACACACACAAGACACACACTATCATTATTAAGATTGTCTTACATGTATAAGCCTGTGAGGTGTCAAAAAGCAGAAGTGAAGTAAAAGTAGAGAGAACCTATGGCAAATAATAGTCAAGTATCAGTAGAAGTCCTGCATTTACATGTGTACTTCACCTTAAAATGTACTCAAGTATTAAACATACAGGGCTTGTATTAGTATACCATAGTAAAAAAAAAAAAACTCTCTCTCTCTCTCTGCAGTGAAGTAAAAGTACAGATATTTGCTGCATTTTTGAGCGGAGTAAAAGTAAAAAGTCTCCTCAAATAAAACTACTCAAGTATAGTACAGCCATGTGAGATATGTATTGAGTATCGTGATGAGGTGAATTTACACACTTCCAGCCCAGCTCTGTCAAAAGGTGTTTGGATGTTTTCAAACCAGCAGTGACTTTGTCGTTGTTTTTTATTGTTATTATTATTATTAGCAGTAGTAGTAGGTGTAATAGTAGAAGTGCATTTTGCTTTGTGCCAAGTTCACCGTAGATCAGACTTTTTTTCCCCAGATTTTTCTCCCTAATTTAGTCGCCTCCCCATCACTAGGGGGCTCCACATTAAGGCTACTACCACCACGTGATGCCAGCCAGCCGTATCTCTTCGAACTGCTCGCTCACGCCGCGTTGGGGGCGGCGTAACACACTCGGTCGACAGCGCTATCCGCTCCTTCCGCTTGCATGAGCTCATAGACGCGCCTGATTGACTGTAGAGCCGTGATCTGTGTTAATTTGTTTTATTTTTACGAATGAATAATTTGAGTTTTCATTATTTCTTATGGGAAAAGTCTATTTGGTTTACGAGTACCTCTCATCCCTCCCCTCTGAGAGAGCTCGGCCAATCAGCTCTCTCTAGACCTCCGGCTGTGAGAGGTATCGACGTAGATCAGACTTTTGAGGGAAAAAAAATAACACACTAACAATGTGATGTGGATCTATAAAGAAAATTTACCGTATGAATCCTGAACTGGGCTCAACCTCAGATGAATATAAAAGAATGATGAAAAAGTTCCAGTGATACTATGCTACATTGTACTATATTACAGTGTAGTATGGTGCAGTGTAGTATAGTATATGCTATAGTACTATGCTATGCTACTCTATACTACATTTCACTATACTATATTATACTATGTTTTATTACATAATACTGCATCTGCTATACTATACTATACTATATCATGCAATACTATGTATACTATATTATGCTAAATTACAGAATATTTTACCTACTGTACTATAGTACACAGTAGTGTACCAGCTATACTGTACCTTCTATAATGGAACCCCAATTCCAGAAAAGTGACATCTGCGTATCCCACCCAGTTGCGTATCAACTCAGCCATTTTGGTGAAAGTTTGATGTCTGTTTGGCGACAGTGTTCGCTGAACAGATTTTTCTAAACTAAAAAGTTTCTTTCCCCTTTATTTCAGCTTAACGACTGTAGAAACTGTCATTTCATACATCTGTTATAGTTCATTATCTCTGTCTTAAATGAGATTTGCCTCTGAACTGTGACTGGGAAGTCCATTTCCTTCAAGAAGTGCAATTCAAAGTTAGCACACTAACGATATGCGCTGACTCAAATGCCAAGTGGGACTTCTTAATTACCGAAGCTGATGACAGTAAGAGAAGAAATAAATCATCTGGTGCTTAAGATAACTGGAAACATTAATGAGATCTAATCAGGACTGCAGTTCATTGCTTTTTAATGGGACGTCCTCTCAGTCCATTTCATAATATTGTATTTGGGACACTTGGGACTATGGCTAGTACAATTATGACATAATCACAATTAGTTGAGGTAATCATTATCATTAATCATGGCATCATGTGTTTACTTATAAATGCATGCGTTAACCAGTAAATGCATTATATCTTCTCTATTTGTTTTGTAATGTGACGAAATCAGAGCAGTAAAATATTATACATTTAATTTACAGTCAATGACTATCTCGGTCTAATGCAGTAAAATTTATATAATAAAAGTTAAAATTGGATGACTTAATATGAAAGTACTGCAGGTGGGCTGTGAAAGGGCATGTAAAATAAATAAATAAATAAATAAAGTGTGACATATTCACCCATAAAATATAAATATATGATAAAAAAAACAAAGCCAAAACTAATAAATCAAAGCCATTGGATTTAAATTACTTTTACTCTTCATTTATTTTAGTCTTGTGTATTGATTAGAGTTTTGATTAAAGATTTGAGGCCCGCAGAAGATTTTCACATTTTAAAATGGGCCTTTGTTTTGGAATGGCTGTCCTATACTATGCTATATCTACTATTCCAATTCATACCTACTATAAATAATGTATAATGCTGTTATACATTATGCTATACTATACTATATTGTACTATATTACAGTGTACTATGGTACAGTGTGGTATAGTATACGCTGTAGTACTGTGCTATGCTACTCTATACTACCTTATACTATACTGTTATATACATTTATACAGTATATGTTATACTGTGTTATAGTACACAATACTGTACCTGCTATACCATATCATGCAATACTATGTATACTACATTATGCTAGATTACAGAATACTTACCTACTGTACTATGCTATGCTGTGCTATGCTATTCTATAGTACATCATAGTGTGCCAGCTATACTGTACCTTCTATAACTGAACCCCAATTCCAGAAAAGTTGGGACCGTATGGAAATTGCCAGTAATACCAAAAATGATTCAATTGTCAATTCAATTCAATTGTATTCCCCTTGTACTATATTGAAAACACTACAACAACATTTACCATGTGAATTTAATTGTTTGTTGAAATTTTGCACTCGCTTCAAATCTGGTGGCTACAGCATCCTCCCAAAAAAAGGTATTTAGTACTAGACTATACTATGCTATACTATTGTCGCGTACCAACGGAACTCAGAAGAGACAGTCTCTGATGTTGGCCCGGCAGGGCGATTTATTCATAAAGTTGGGGACAACAAAAACACGGGGAACAAACAAAATGTGGAAATCAACACTGAAAATGAAATGCTGGGAAAAATAGGAAACAAAAAGCAAAGCAGAAACCAATAAAGAAACAGGCAAAAAGCGGAGCTGGCAGGAGGGAAAAAACGGGAGTGCATAGGAGACACGGAAGTACACTAAAACACGGAGACACGAAAACACGGAAGTACACAGGAGCGCGGAGCGAGGCAGACAACGAGAAACTGAAACATACGGAAAAAACACGGAAGTAAACACAGTGGAAGTACGCAAAAACACGGAGATAAATACAGTGGAAGTCCTTAACTGAAGAGTTCGGGTCGCGTGATCAATCTCGGACGGTGTGCTGGTGAAAGAGTGGTGCTTTTATGTGCGCGTGTGTACATCAGCCGAATACGGAGCAGCTGTGTGTGTGGGTGTGTGTGTGAGGGACGTGCGTGCGTGCTAGAACTCGGGTGACGTAGGACGTGGTGCAGGGGCGGAGCCTGGTGTGCGCGTCACAGAACCCCCCTCTCCACGGACCGCTCCTGAGGGCCGGAGAGTACGTCGTCGTGGTGGGCGACCCCTACCCCTGGGGGCCGGCATCTGGGGCTGAGCCTGATGGAACTCGGCGAGAAGGGTCGGGTCTAGGATATCATCCCGAGGAACCCAGCTTCTCTCCTCGGGACCGTACCCCTCCCAGTCCACCAGATACTCCAGATGACCACCTCGACGACGGGACCTCAAGATTTCGCGGACGGCGTATATCGTGCCGTCCTCCAGGTCGAGGCTCGGTGGGGGCTCCTGTGGATCGCCAGACTCTGGGGAAACAGAGAGTGAGGGGGTGTGGTATGGTTTCAGTAGGGAGACATGGAATGTGGGGTGTATTCTGTAGGTGCGTGGAAGACTTAACTTAAATGTGACTGGATTGATCTGGGACAGGATGGTGAAGGGACCAATGTATCGGGGTGACAGCTTCTTGCTGGGCAGACGAAGGCGGATGTCCCGGGTTGACAGCCAAACTCTTTGCCCAGGTCGGTACGTTGGGGCCGTAGATCTCCGGGTGTCGGCTGTGATCTTTTGCCTTCTGACTGCCCTCTGAAGCTGCCGGTGCGCTGATGCCCAGACCTTCTCACTCTCCTGGAACCAGTGATTCACTGCGGGGACCTCGGAGGTTTCTCCGTTCCAGGGGAATAGCGGGGGTTGGTGACCGAGTACGCACTGAAATGGGGTTAAACCAGTAGCTGGACTCCTGAGAGAATTTTGGGCGTACTCGGCCCAGACGAGGTACTGGCTCCAGGAGTTCTGGTGGCCGTGGCAGAAGGTACGTAGGTATCGACCTATCTCCTGGATCTTCCTCTCGGTTTGGCCATTGCTTTGTGGGTGGTACCCTGACGACAGGCTCACCGTCACTCCCAGGAGTGTGAAAAAGGCCTTCCAGAACCGGGAGATGAACTGGGGACCCCGGTCTGAAACGATGTCTTCCGGGATGCCAAAGTTACGAAATACCTGTTCGAACAGGGCCTCCGCCGTCCTCTGCGCTGTCGGGAGACCTGGGAGTGGAATAAGGCGACAAAATTTTGAAAAGCGGTCCACAATGACGAGCACACAGGTGTTACCTTGAGACACGGGGAGGTCCGTCATGAAGTCTATGCCCAGGTGTGACCAGGGACGTCGAGGAACAGGTAGCGGCAGCAGTTTTCCTGTGGGTAGTTGCCTGGGTATTTTAGACTGGGCACATGCCCGGCATCCCCGTACGTACCTCTGCACTTGTTCTCTCATCCGTGGCCACCAGAAACGCTCGCGGAGAAGGGAGAGGGTTTGGGTGACCCCCGGGTGACCGGTGCCAAGTGAGGAGTGTACCTGGTGGATAAGGTGTTCTCTCTCTGGTTCGGGGACGAAGGAAAGCTGTGGTGGACAACCGGGCGGAGAGGCGCTGGGGGAATGGCTCTGGGAATCGGAGCTGCCTTCCTCCCATTGTATTGGTGAGACGAACAGAGTTGTCGGGAGGATGTTCTCTGGGTGTTCGGCCGTTTCCTCGGGATCGTGAACCCTGGAGAGCGCGTCGGCCTTGACATTCTTCGTTCCTGGCCTATAAGAAATGGAGAAATGGAATCTCGTGAAGAATAAAGCCCACCTTGCCTGTCTGGAGTTCAAACGTTTAGCTTCACGTAGATACTCCAAGTTCTTATGGTCAGTTAGGACCAGGAACGGATGGATCGCCCCCTCCAACCAATGCCTCCACTCCTCCAGGGCCAGCTTGATGGCGAGAAGCTCACGATTTCCTATATCGTAGTTCCTCTCCGCCGGTGACAGCTTCCTGGAAAAGAAGGCACATGGATGGTAAGCTGGATCCTTCCCCTGCTGCTGTGACAATACCGCTCCCACCCCGGTTTGTGAGGCGTCGACCTCTACGAGAAAGGGATGGTTAACGTTTGGAAGGGTGAGGATCGGGGCAGTGGTAAAGGCCTGTTGTAAATGTGACATGGCATGTGTAGCCTCAGGTGACCAAACTAGCTTCTTGGGCTTACCTTTTAGGAGGTCAGTGAGCGGGGCGACTTTCATGCTATACCCCTGGATGAATCGGCGGTAGAAATTCGCGAAGCCCAAGAAGCGTTGGAGCTGTTTAATATTGGTTGGGGTAGGCCACGATCGGACAGCCTCTACCTTCCTCTCATCCATCTGAATCCCCCTTGGACTGATGTTATAACCCAAGAAGGATATGGAGGACTGATGGAAGAGGCACTTTTCCGCCTTGAGGAACAGCTCATGAGATCGGAGTCTCTTAAGCACCTCAGTTACATGTCGGAGGTGCTCCGAGGAATCCCGCGAGTAGATAAGTATGTCATCGATGTAGACGACCACAAATCTACCCACACAATCCCGGAACACCTCGTTCATATAACCCTGAAAAACAGACGGAGCGTTCACTAGGCCGTACGGCATCACCAAGTATTCATAGTGACCCGTAGGAGTAATGAAAGCAGTTTTCCACTCATCACCTTCGCGAATGCGAATCAGATTATATGCGCTCCGGAGGTCTAGCTTCGTGAAGATAGTAGCTCCACGGAGCTGTTCCAGAGCGGAGGGGACGAGAGGAAGGGGATAACTGAACCTTACCGTGACCTTATTTAGCGCCCGATAGTCGATGCACGGCCGAAGGCCTCCGTCTTTTTTGGCCACAAAGAAGAAGCTAGAAGCAGCAGGGGAAGTCGAAGGTCTAATGAAGCCTTGCCGAAGGGCCTCCTCAACGTACGTCTCCATTGCCTTCTGTTCCGGGAGAGAGAGAGAGTAGATCTTACCTCGTGGCACCGGCGCACCTGGAAGGAGGTCGATGGCGCAGTCCCATGGCCGGTGTGGAGGTAGTTGTGTGGCTCGGACTGGGCAGAAGATGTCCTGAAAGCTGGAGTATGCCTCTGGAACCTCGGGATGATGCACTCCGGCTGGACTCTCCACGGAGGTCGAGTTGAGTGGTAGGGCTGGGACCTGGGAAAGGCAGTGAGAAAAACAGCCGGCGCCCCACTTCAGGATCTCCCCATCCTTCCATGAGAGGATCGGCTCGTGGAGAGTGAGCCATGGGCGCCCTAGAATCAGGTCAGACGTAGATCTTTCGAGGACCAGGAATCGGATCTTTTCCTCATGCAGCCAGCCGACCTGCATATGCAACGGAGGAGTGATGTAACGAACCAGCCCCCCCGCAGGGGGTGCCCCCGTCACACAGCAGATCTGAAGGGGAACAGGGCGGAGTTCAAGGGGAACCTTGAGCTGGCGGCAGAGTGTCCTAGAGATGAAGTTCCCAGCGGAACCCGAGTCTAGGAGAGCCCTTACTGTGGGAGACATGGTGGCATGGTGGACAGTGACATTCATAGTGAGTGGTTTGGCATGGGGACATTCATGACTGACGTTACTCACCAGAGGTCTCGCTGGGCGCCGAGGGCATGATGGTAGTAGGTGTCCCCTTTCGGCGCAGTATAGGCATAACCCCGAGTCCAGCCGGCGTTGTCTTTCCTGAGGAGAAAGTCTGGCTCGGGTTTGGTTAATGTCCATTGGTTCGGGTACTGACCTGGGGTCTGGTGAGAGAAGGGCTGGTTGGAATTGAACCGGTGCAGGAAGTTCGGCAGCGCAATCCTGCAAACGGTTGGCGACTCTGAGGGTGAGCCGTATGAACTGCTCCAGCCCAACAGAGTCGTCGTGGGTCGCCATCTGCAGCCTCAATCGTGGTGCTAGCCCCTGCCGGAATTTGGTTAAAAGGGAGAGCTCGTTCCACCCACTGGCGGCTGCAAGGGTTCTAAAGGAGAGAACATAATCGTGAATGGAACCCTTACCTTGTTGCAGCCGGAAAAGTTGGTCCCCAGCGGTGGTAGAGCTCACCGAGTAATTAAATACTTCCCGGAAATGCGCAGTAAAGTGCGCATAATTGTGGACGACGGGTCCATCCTGTTGCCACATTGCCTGTGCCCACTGGAGAGCGCGTCCCGTCAGTAGGGAGACAATGTAGGCAACCTTGGATCTGTCAGATGGGAAGCGCAGGGGCTGCATGTCAAAAAATATTGAGCACTGCAGAAGGAACCCATCGCAATTCCCCGCTTCACCAGAGAAGGGCGGCGGTGTAGCCACGGGACTGGTAAGCGCACCGGGGGAAACCGGGGCAATGGAAGCCGCCATGGGCGCAGTGTGGGGAGCCGGGGGAATCGGTGGAGTGACTGTGGGTGCAGCAGGTGGTGTAGTGGCGGAGGTTTGTGCTGGCAGAAGACGCTGGAGAGTGGTGATCAGCTCCGAAATCAAATTAGCACTTGCCGGGTCCATAATTGTGCAGGTCCGAGATTCTGTCGCGTACCAACGGAACTCAGAAGAGACAGTCTCTGATGTTGGCCCGGCAGGGCGATTTATTCATAAAGTTGGGGACAACAAAAACACGGGGAACAAACAAAATGTGGAAATCAACACTGAAAATGAAATGCTGGGAAAAATAGGAAACAAAAAGCAAAGCAGAAACCAATAAAGAAACAGGCAAAAAGCGGAGCTGGCAGGAGGGAAAAAACGGGAGTGCATAGGAGACACGGAAGTACACTAAAACACGGAGACACGAAAACACGGAAGTACACAGGAGCGCGGAGCGAGGCAGACAACGAGAAACTGAAACATACGGAAAAAACACGGAAGTAAACACAGTGGAAGTACGCAAAAACACGGAGATAAATACAGTGGAAGTCCTTAACTGAAGAGTTCGGGTCGCGTGATCAATCTCGGACGGTGTGCTGGTGAAAGAGTGGTGCTTTTATGTGCGCGTGTGTACATCAGCCGAATACGGAGCAGCTGTGTGTGTGGGTGTGTGTGTGAGGGACGTGCGTGCGTGCTAGAACTCGGGTGACGTAGGACGTGGTGCAGGGGCGGAGCCTGGTGTGCGCGTCACAACTATGATATAATGTACTATATCACACTTACTATAGGATACTATTTTTTGTTATACTATGCTATACCATTCCATACAAAACCTACTATGATATGATGTACTGTACTATACTGTACTATACAATACTCTACTATTCCATATCATTGCTATACTATATATACTATGCTATTCTAAGCTCTGGTATACTATACTATATACTGTACTATAATATGCTATCATGTGTTATTCTATACTGTACTGTGCAGTACTGTACTATACTGTGTTTAATATACCATAACATACCTAAAATAATGTACTATACTTTGTGACACTATACAGCACTATACTACACTATACCATACCACACCATATATACTATACTATACCATACTATACTATACCATACTGTACTATAATATACTATACTATACTATATCAAACTTGCTAGGCTTTGCTATACTAAACTATGCAATGCTATGCTATACTGTACCATACCATACTTACTATAATGTTATGCTGTGCTATAGTATACCATGCTATACTATATATTATGTTATACTATACTATACTATACTATAATATTCAATCCTGTACTGTACTATACTGTGCAGTACTGTACTATACTGTGTTTAGTATACCATATCATACTTAAAATAATGGTACTATACAATATGACACTATACAGCACTATACAACACTATACCATACCACACCATATATACTATACTATACTATTCTATTCTATTATATATCAAAACTTGCTATGCTAGGCTGTGCTATACTAAACTATGCAATGCTATGCTATACTGTACCATACCATACTTACTATAATATGTTGTGCTATACTATACCATGCTATACTCTACTATACTATACCATAATATTCTATACTGTACTGTACTATACTGTGCAGTACAATACTATACTGTGTTTATTATACCATATCTTACTTAAAATAATGTACTATACAATACGACACTATACAGCACTATACTACACCATACCATACCACACAATATCTACTATACTGTACTATACTATATCAAACTTGCTATGCTAGGTTTTGCTATACTAAACTATGCAATGCTATGCTATACTGTACCATACCATACTTACTATAATGTTATGCTGTGCTATAGTATACTATGCTATACTATATTATATTATGTTATACTATACTATACTATAATATTCAATCTTGTACTGTACTATACTGTGCAGTACTGTACTATACTGTGTTTAGTATACCATATCATACTTAAAATAATGTACTATACAATATGACACTATACAGCACTATACAACACTATACCATACCACACCATGTATACTATACTATACTGTATCAAACTTGCTATGCTAGGCTGTGCTATAATAAACTATGCAATGCTATGCTATACTGTACCATACCATACTTA
The DNA here is from genome assembly GCA_030347435.1 of Clarias fuscus. Classification (NCBI taxonomy): domain Eukaryota; kingdom Metazoa; phylum Chordata; class Actinopteri; order Siluriformes; family Clariidae; genus Clarias; species Clarias fuscus. The sequence continues at coordinate 28,645,874 of CM059217.1, forward strand.
CTATAATATGTTATGCTGTGCTATACTATACCATGCTGTATTATATTATATTATATTATATTATACTGTACTGTACTATACTGTGCAGTACTGTACTATGCTGTGTTTATTATGCCATATCATACTTAAACTAATGTACTATACAATACGACACTATACAGCACTATACGACACTATACTATACTACACCATATATACTATACTATACTATTCTATTCTATATCAAAATTTGCTATGCTAGGCTGTGCTATACTAAACTATGCAATGCTATGCTATACTGTACCATACCATACTTACTATAATATGTTGTGCTATACTATACTATAATATTCTATACTGTACTGTACTATACTGTGCAGTACTATACTATACTGTGTTTATTATACCATATCTTACTTAAAATAATGTACTATACAATACGACACTATACAGCACTATACTACACCATACCATACCACACAATATCTACTATACTGTACTATACTATATCAAACTTGCTATGCTAGGTTTTTGCTATACTAAACTATGCAGTGCTATGCTATACTGTACCATACCATGCTTACTATAATATGTTCTGTTGTGATATACTACACCATGCTATACTATATTATATTATGTTATTATAATATACTATAATATTCTATACTGTATTGTACGGTATTATACTATAATATACCTACTAAATAATACTGTACTATACCTACTATAATATGCTAAGCTGTGCTATATTAGATTGTACTATACTATCCTACACTACACTATACCATACTATAAAATACGATTTGCTACTATGCGTAAGACAACTTTAAGTCCGTAATAATCACGATTTTGTTGTACACAGATGTTGCACATTTATAACAAGGCATATATTTTTACAATAGCAAAATTGCCTGTAAATACTTTTTCAGTGTCATGCTCTTTCTGGTCCTGTCCTGCTCCAGTTTCGCCTTCGTTCCTCCCACTCATCATGTGGTGAACCGGTGCCTAGTTGTAATGCCAACCCAACCTGTTTTTGTTGCATAACTGCATTTGCAATTCTTGCATGTCTATTGCTGCGCTGATATACATATTGATTCCTGATCCTGTTCGTTCCCCTATATTCTCTGTATGGATTTGTTATGGATTTGTTCACGGCATCTGCTTGTTGTATGATTTGTGATTTGGATCATGGCTGTGATTGTTGGAATGACATTAATAATAAGAAAAAATACAAATATAAGACAAAAAAAAAAACTAAGAATGTACAGTGCACCTGTGCACAAGTGTAGAGATTTTTTGGCAAAATACCAATCTTTACTTCTGATGATGTTTTTTTTTACTTGTTTAACCATCAGGAACTGATAATACTTGGAGGTCAGGCTGGTGCCTGGTTACCTGTACAGCATTTAGATTTGATAGCATCACATCATTAGGACAAATGGATTGGCTTGATCATCATTATTATTTTATTAAACCAGTGTTTTAGTTAAATCTAAGAAATGTTATAATTCTAAAAAAAAAAAAAAAACTAAAAAATAATGAACTAACTATAAAAAAAACATGTAGCTTCTGAAAAACAAACCCAAATAAAAAGCTACTTTTTTTCAATTTTTTTACTTAAGGTGCACACTATGTATAATTAATACTTAATATGGAGCATGTAATGAAAGATGGGTTTGTGGGAAACATTTGTTCATTAGGACTGTGCATTATGCAGAGGATCAGATATAAGACAAGATAAAGCGTGTGGGATCAGACGTGTGTCCCCTGGGTGGGCGGGTGTTCCTCTTATGGAAGAGAGAGAGAGAGAGAGAGAAGGTGTATGGCTCACGTTGCATATTCGGATGTCCTCCTGTAGGGGATTCCTCTCTGCTTGTGTTTGTGTGTGTGTGTTTCACCTGTTAAGTAAAAAGGAGTGACATACTACTAGTCTCTCTCTCTCTCTCTCTCTCTCTATCTCTCTCTCTCTCTCTATGCACTTCACCCTCACACACACACACACACACACACACACACACACAGAGAAAAAAAGAGACTCACATAATAGATCACAGAGGAGTGGAGAGAGAGAGCGAGAGAGAGACAGGATTTCCATTGGTCAGAGTCTAAACCGCATCTCGTTACCCCTAAATGAATCGGACTACAGCGGGCGACTTGTTGTGTGCAGTCTGAGATCTGTTGCGTGTTTAAATGTGTATGGTCATATTCGCTCCGGTAAGTGGCACCTTATTATTTTCTGCACTTCTGGCTGATGTGGATTTCAGTCCATGTTTTTGGGAATGAGTATAATGAGGGGGGGGGGGGAGGGGGGAGAAAAAAAAAGTATGATGTCAGGGTTAGTAAGTATTGACATTCAGTTAATTCATTAATTTTATGACTTTGTGTATATCGTGTGTATTATATAAAAATGTGCAGATATTTTTTTTGGAAATGTGTTTGTTTATTTATTTATTTATTTATTTAGTGATTTATAATTTGATCTCACATCTGTACAGTAGGCAGAGCTGAATCGGACTACAGCAGATTCTTTCTTCATTAATAATTAAAGCCTTTTACAGCTCGGGAGAACGGCAGCAAATACATCACCACTGAAATCAGAGATCTACACCAGCCATGAAGTGCTCTGGAGTTCTTGCTCAGGATTCTCATACAAACATCTATCAATTCGGGTCGCTTTGTGTTTAGTGCACACGGAGCTAAACACAGAGGTAATTTAATTAAAGATACAGGTAGTACCCAAATTTAAGGGCTTATTATTTAGAAGGAGTTGTTGCAGACATAGATAGATAGATAGATAGATAGATAGATAGATAGATAGATAGATAGATTTGATCCCAATGGAAATTTCCAACATACATTGCAACCAGTAGCAATGATAGTAACATAATAGACAATAAACATGTAGTTGCAGTTACAGATTGTCGACCATAGGCGACGACCATACTGCAACAGAATTTTGCAAATCTCGATAAATATTAGTGGATAGACTACAAAAAAATTGAGATTTGCAATGAGTTATAGCCGTTAAAAGTGTCAGCAGTGCTAAAGTGAATAGTGCAAGACTGAGGTAGTGCACGTCAGTGCAGATTTTGGTACATGACGAGTAGACAGATAGATAGATAGATAGATAGATAGATAGATAGATAGATAGATAGATAGATAAGACTGTGAACAGTGCGTATGTATGGAGAGCAGCATGTATAACTGAGGACAAGTAGCGGTTGAGGGACCCTCTGACCAAGACTCTGACCAATCACGTCCCCAGTGTGTGGAACAAAGAAGTTTCTGAGTCAATCAATATTCATTTCTTTGTTTCAGGTTATCGATGGCTTTTAGAATTTTACATAAAAAATGTTCTCATTAAGTTCAGTGATTCTTTGACCGAGAAACAACTGCTGAACTACAGACGAAAACAGGTGCTCAAAGATCTTTTTCCATATTATTGTAGTCTATGTCATATCTCATAGAGATTGGAGAACTCTACCCAACCTGATAATGAGGTTCCTTCCTGGTGTCAAACATGTCTGCTGTAAATTGTCCTGTGAAATTGTGATCAGAATACTAATACTAGACTATTTGGCACCATTGATTAGAGATGGAGAAAAAGATCGATTCAGTGATGTATTGAGACCCTTTCATGTGGTGATTCATGTATCGGTACAAAATCCATTTAATCCATTTTTTAATTGATTTTTAATTTGTAGGTTTGCATTTAAGGGAATAAAATGTCGCAGTTCCTCCATGATCCAACAGGTGGTGCTGTAAATCATTCACACATTGGCAGACTGCACAGCTGGAACAAAATTATTTGGCCAGTGTGTGTGTTTAGAATTGTAACAAAATCAAAAAAAAAATCAACATTTTATTGAATATGAATATTATAAAATCATAAATCGCAATATAGATCAGATGAGTGCCTGGGTATCATGATATTGTATCGAGTGATCCCTGGTGATTCCCTGTCTATACAATTGATACTCATTTACTAGGTAAAACCCTTTTCAACAGCATTCCTTACATTTTAGTTTTTTACAACTCAAAGTGATCAAAATATGAAAAAGAACATAATATAAAAACTCCCTATTGTGAAAGATATTGTCCCATAAAACCTCTGCCACATCCAAATATTAGAGGGTAAATATGATTTGTTGTATGTATTTTTTTAAATACAATAATATGATCAGGGTAAATAAAAAAATCACAAAACTGCGTAATTTATCTGGTTTGAATTCTAAATATTGGAAATAAGTTGGATTGTTGTAAGATTCTACATATGTCATGATCCAGCGAGCGTGAACCTTATGTACTGTATCGTATCCATCCACCTGCTCATACATGCAATGATACAATCAGCCAATCACGAGGCTGCAATCGTCCAATTACAGATCAAGAACTTTGTCATTTTTAATGTTCATGTCAAAGCTCAGAATAGGGCTTCCAGTATTTCAGAACCTGCTATTGAGTTGTACACGCATTGTACACGGAATGGTGCGAAAAACAGAAAAAAAAACAGCAAGTGACAATTCTGCAGGAGGAACACCTTTTTGATGAGAGAAAGAGAGCCGTATCCAGAAAGTCAGCCATAACCAGACATTTCGGCTGACAGGATGGTTAAGGTGATTTAAATAATCTCTATGTACAGTTAAACATGTTAAACCTTAAGGTGGATGAGCTACAACAACAGAAACCGGTTTCAGGTTCCACACCTGTTCTCCTGGCAAGATTCAGTAATCTGAGGCTACAGTGGGTACAGAGATTTGGGTAGTTGGGTAACTGCTTGAATGAGCAGGGCTACTGAATACAGTAGCATGTGGAAAGTGTATTTTTGCAAAAAAAAAAATCCTTTATGCAAAAAGTGAATAAAAATCTAATTCTGTTTTTTTTTTTTTTTTTTTTTTTTTGTGAAATCAATACAAAATGCAAAGCAAAGCTTTGCAAACTAAGAACTTGTAAAGCTGGCTTGAGCTTAGAATTCGTACATTTTGCATGAATTGCGCAGAATGCAAACTTTTTTTTTTAAGCGCCGGAGGTCCAAGATGCAAATCGACCTTGTACATTTGAAACAATTTACTCGATGTTAAAATTGATCCAGGTTAAGTTTGAACATAGCTAAAATAAAATTGAAAATTGAACCAAGCCCTGTCACATTTCCATTTTTTTGGTTCCAATTTGCCATGCATTTTTTATGAGATCAGGTTCTATTGTTGTCACGACAACAGTCTCACATGCATATTTGATTCTTACGCAGCCAAATGATACACACACAACAAATGAATTACTATTACTGCCTTACATTTTTATTACTGAGTGTCATCTCATCTGAAATACCTACAGTAATAAGCGCTCGAATGGAAGAATAGAAACCTCAAAAATGTAGCCAGTATTCACATGTCGCTAGTTTTTTCGCTGCCTCATTGCATAACTGCCAGCTGGATATGAGACATACCTGGGGAAGAAAAAGAAAAAAAAGTATTAGCTCTCTGAGGGAGACCGTCCTCTGGGTAAAGTGTTTCAGGCCAGTCACTTTCCCTTAGAGCGAGCGTGTCTCCTGCGCTTATTAAAGCAGCTCTTCTCTCCCGAGGCCTGGCTAAATAAAAGAAGCGGAGGAAAAGACAGAGTAAAGTGAGCGCAAACAAGAATGAGCCTAGTTACGGGCAAATCTTTATTTTTTATTTTCTTTCAGACGTACTACAGTATATAGCCCCGGCTTTCTGCTCTCTGTGCCTCACATTGATTAGCAGACAGCTTGAGAGATGGAGATTACAGGCGCATTAGTCAGTCCTTTACAGGAGTCCGATAGCTTAATTGAAATGAAGCATCTTTTCATCCTGCCACAGAGAATCCAATGATGAAGATAAAAAAATGTAAAAAAAAAAAAAAAAAAGTTTCCCTCGGCTAATTCGATTTAGTCGATTTCATTTCATTTTGTTCTTAACATTTGGCACAGCAGCTTTAAGGAAATACGGACGCGCATGTAGAGCTAACTAGTGCAGAGAAAGCGACTGCCTGCCAAACATCACCCCTCTTTTTCCTCAAAGAGGAAACTCCAAAGGAAATTGATCATCTGATATTTATTTATATTAATTTATAAATTATTGCATTGTGAGTGCTGGGATGAGCAGAGGACAGTCTTTACAACTACAGCAGCCGGTTTTAGGTAGAAATCTACAGTACACAGGAGAGACTGGAGCACTTTTGGTGCAAGGTGCCAAAACTTTTGATCTCTGAACTTTTGACATTTCATTTCTTTCTTTTTTTTAAAGATGCAGAATTTAGATTAATTGTTTGATGGAAATCTGTGATACACATGAAAATACGTATTCTACACTGTTAATTATGCATCTAATTTTCTACAGTACTTGGGCTAATTAAAAACTACAAAGCACTTTTGTAAGTCGCTCTGGATAGGAGCGTCTGCCAAATGCCAAAATGTAAATGTAATGCAGTTGCACAGTTTGAACACCAGAGGTCCTTCCATAGGTCAATCTGCCATTACCTTGGGATGCCATGTAGCTGTAGCTGTAGGTTTCAACAACCAACCACACGGTCCAACAATGACTAAGCAATTTTTGTTAGCTTTTAATCACCAGGCTACAGCGCCTGAGAACGAGGTTGTGGAAGTCGTGCATTTTAGCCGCCTTTAGAGCTCTATTGTTAAAATGTCTCGGCTGTGGATCATTTTCCTCAGATGTTCTCTTCTTTCAATCTTTTTTTTTTTTTTTGTGGGAATATGAACATTTGTTTTTTAACCTATGGTGAACCTCTATAATAATGTAATAATAATCCTTATAGGAGTGAAATTGTGTTGATAGCATTTTTTTTTTGTTCAATTTAATTCACATCGTTTTTTATTTGTCAACTAAAAACTAATTCTGTTCAGTCCGGTTTTTCTTCAGATTTTGTTCAAAATAATCAGAGAATTGAACTGAATTAAATAATTGAAGCAAGCATCATGAATCGAAGTGGAGCTTGAACGCGGTGTATCCGTTACATCCCTGTTAAACATAAAGCCAGGTGAATATCTGACAACACGTGACTGTCTGGATGCCAGATGAGACCTGAAGATCACTGGATGAGTAATCTCACCTGGAATTTATTCATTATAAAGTTATAATTCAAACACTCGACGATCAACAGGATGACGGGTCGCATTAGCTGAATGAGTAATCGTCTTTATAGACCCAACCACCTGTGTACAGTAGTTCTGCTCAGAGCGACAAGCTTTATGGAACTGTATGCAGGACGTCTTATGGCTTTCTTTCAATACAACAATGGCTTTCTTCTTGCCAATCTTCCATAAAGGCCAGGTTTGTGGGGCGCACGACTAATAGTTGTCCGGTGGACAGATTCTCCCGCCTGAGCTGTGGATCTCTGCAGCTCCTCCAGATTTATCCTGGGCCTCTTGGCTGCTTCTCTCATTGCCCGGCCTGTCAGTTTAGTTGGACACCCAAGTCTTGGCAAGTTGTGCCATACTCTTTCCATTTTCGAACAGCGCTCTGTGAGATGTTCAAAGCTTTTTTTAATATGCTTTAAACTTCTCCATGACTTTATCCCTGACCTGTCCGGTACGTTCCTTAGCCTTCATGATGCTGTTTGTTCACTAATGTTCTCTAACAAACCTCTGAGGGCTTCACAGAACAGCTGCATTTATACTGAAATGAAATTAAACACAGGCGAACTTTATTCATATAAACGTTCAAGGGGTATGAATACTTCTGCAAAGCACTGTATCTTATTATACAGCAGATTTGGACATTGTGACTAATTTCTAATTTATTTATATGTATTGTAACTTTGTAAATTGTAGATTTGTAAATTTATCCCAATTTTTTTCTTTTCTTTTTTGTATTTAAATTTCTCAGTAAAATCAAACTTTTTTCTCTCCCTTTCTATTCTATTCTATTCTATTCTTCCTTTTCTTTCTTACGTCGTATAAGCATTTCAGTGCATATCATACTGTGTATGGTCGTGTAGGTGACAAAGATTTTTAATTGAAATTAGAATTTAATTCAAAATGAGATAAGGTTTGTGAGCGAGTTGAAGCTGATACCTGGAATTAAAAACCAATTTAATTTTACACATGCATCCATTAACTGTGGTCTATAATGCAATCCTTTCGCGGAGGAAAGTCGTGATTTAGTGACTCGGGTCTTTGAATCTCCTTCATCAAAATGAACAAATCTTTTTTTGAGTCATTTAGTTCATTCCGTTATTTTATCAGAAATATCATATAATGTGGCGGCAAGGTGGTGTAGTGGTTAGCACTGTCGCCTTGCACCACCAGGGTCCGAGTTCGATCCCCGGCCAGGCTCGATTCCCGTCTCTGTGTGCATGGAGTTTGCATGTTCTCCCCGTGCTTGGTGGGTTTCCTCTCACAGTCCAAAGACATGTAGGTTAGGCTGATTGGCGTTCCCAAATTGTCCGTAGTGTGTGAATGAGTGAGTGTATGTGTGTGTGTCTGTGCCCTGTGATGGTTAGGCACCCTGTCCTAGGGATACCCTGCCATGTGCCCCAAGTCTCCTGGGATAGGCTCCAGGCCCCCCGTGACCCTGAATACAGGATTAAGCGGTATAGATAATGAGTGAGTGAGAGAGATATCATATAATGTTACATTTTCAATAAACAGACCCCCAACACGTCTACATATACAATTTTTGGCTCTAGTCCCAGTAATGAAAATATTACAATGCAGCTAAGAACATGTAATGATAAACAGAATGAGCAGCTCATCATCATATCTTCTAGTCTGAGTCGTTCGTTCTTTTGAATCTATTGCACTGCGTAGCGTCTATGGGAGTCACGTGATAAAAGAACGAACGACTCGGGACTTTGAGATTCGTTAAGAACCGTTCAATTCTGTTTCATGTACATAGCCTACGGAGGTCTTGCGATGCTTTGCGCATGCGCGCCCAGTAGAAAATGAGCAAATCACACTCTGAGACTACTCGTGCTTCTGAGTCACATTAAAGGCTCATTTAAAAAGAACGAATCGTTCATGAATGACTCATCACTAATTTATATAGTATAACTTAAAAGCGTGTTCAGTGAGTGACTCCGCCTTTTTTCCGGTCATGATTCAAACTATTTAAAATAAAAACCATTGACATTTTATGATGTCATTTGCAGCTTTTTGCCATCTTTGCTTTCGCGACATGTGGGGGCTACACTGGACAGCTGCGGGTTAGCGTGGACTGCGTCAACAAGACGGACAGCAATCTCAGCATCACCATTAAATTTGCATATCCGTTCAGGTAATGGCTGGAGCAACATTCATGCACACACGTGCACACACACACACACCCACTGTATACGTCTTTATTATTGACCTGGAGTATTTCACTCATTATATGAATAATTGAAATCTAGATCAAGAAAAATCCAAAAAAAAAATTTTTTTAACCATAGTATAATATTTAATCTATTAAGGTTTTATCCTGCCGAAGTTTGAACACCTAACAATGTCATTTCAAGTAAGTATGTGAAGATTTGGCAGCACGATGGCTTAATGGTTAGCACTGTGGCCTTGCACCTCCAGGTTCATGGTTCAATTCCCATTTCGTCTGTGTGCATGAAGTTTGCATGTTCTCCCTGTGCTTGGTGGGTTTCCTCCGGGTACTCCGGTTTCCACCCAAAGACATGCAGATTATGCTAATTGGTGTTCCCAAATAGCCCGTAATGTGAGCATGTGCGTGTAAATGTTGACTGGAGGACCTACCCTGGTCGTGCAAGATGGTAATATGGGTCCCTAGTTGGACTACAGAGGTTCCTAGATGGATGGATGGATTTGAAGATTTGGATGTTTTTATAGATAACGTTTTTAGACACATTAATTTCAAGCTTTATTGCCAACTGTGTCTTCAAGTTGTGTGTTGTTTTTTTTTCTGAGTGATCTGAATTATCCCGTTAATATCATGCTAACTTTAACGAAGTCACTTTTTTTTTTTTTAATCTACGTCATCAACTTCCAGGTTAATCTGCACCCTGTAATCCCCATATGTCATCTCAATGGAGCTAAAACTGCGTCTGTGTGTGTGTGTGTGTGTGTGTGTGTGTGTGTGTGCGAGAATGTGTGTGTGAGTGCTATCACTCTTTAGTCGCTGCTGAGATCCTGGCATAAAACCTACGCACACCATTTAGCAGCTGCGCTAATTAATTAAATCGTGGTGATTCAGCGTTACGGCTCCGAGTCTGATGACATTTGGAAAAGCTCAAATTAAAATAAAAAATAAATAAATAAAAATCTCCACAGCACCTGCTAGATGATTTCTTGTCTGAGTTGTTGAACTTCGCCTTTCTGCTTCGATTTTTCGGAGCTGCATGACGAACGCCCTCGCTTATGTCAGGATCGTTTGTATAGATTGAAGTCTGAGGAGGACTGGATGCTTTATGGTTAGAAATCATCCTTTTTTCTTTTGAACCAACAATTGGTATTCTCAACACACTGTCACTTTTTTAACACACACCTAGGCTGAACAATTTGATAGAAAAAAAAAAAAAGATCAGGATTATTTTGATACGTACATTGCGATTGCGATTTAAACTGCGTTGTTGAACTATTTAGTATTGAAACATATTTATTCAGGCTAACAGCAAAGCATGGTATGAATGATCTCATTAAAAAGATGTTTGATTAGAAATATTTTTGTATCATCTCAAAAGTTTTAAACAAATAAACAGATATTTTAATTATTGACAAACTCCACATTAATTCCTATCTCCTGTAATAAATTTCAAGCGTTCGTGATTAAATTATTGCACAGACACGTATCGCGATTCCGATTTTTAGGAGATTAATTGTGCAGCTCTATGACACGCTTACTGTCCTGCGATCGGCTGCCACACATGAATCAGCTGTTACCATGGAAACGACAGGATAGGAAATGAATCGACACATTCCAACCAATCAGAAGTCAGGGTTCGACGCGGTATTAAATCTTTTCATGGAAAGACTTTGTACACAAATACACTACAACATCCTGATAATAACAGTGTAATGATCATTATAGTGTTGTGTGTTGCTCTGTGTGAGGACATGCATTTGCCTGGTGATTTAATTATTAACATTTGTAGTATCGAATCGACATTTTTCACATGATCATGATGTCCTTCTGCCGTGGTCCCGCCCACTTCTGGATGGCGAAAGGGGGCGCTGCGTAAAGAGACACCACTGCCTTACACCTACAGTGGCACCTTGGATTACGAGCATAATTCATTCCGGAAGCGGGCTCGTATTCCAAAAACACTCGTAAACCAAATAGAATTTTCCCATAAGAAATAATGAAAACTCAAATTATTCGTTCTACAGCCCAAAACAATAAATACATAAAAATAATTAATACAACATATAAAATAAAAAATAAAACTAATTAACCTGCACTTAACATTTAAAAAAAGTAAAAATAAATCCAGACAGATAAGTGTTTCCGTTTGTGCGTGCAGCCGCCGTGTATTTGTGTGTGTGTGTGTGTGTGTGTGGAATTAGCCCCTCGCCTCGTCTTAAACAGTAAAACTCCTCCTCCCTTCCGTCACCTCGCTTTTTAAGTTTCACAACTAACATACACAATGCAAACACTGTTTTAACGGGAAAAAAAGAATTCTCTCTAATGATACTCGCGTGAGCATACTAACAGAATCACTGCTGTAAAGTAAAAAATAAAAAATAACAAATGAACCAGCACCTTACCTTTGAAAAGAATCGCGAGAGAGCTGAGTTTTCTGTGTAAATAAAGCGCGTGTGCAGCCGGGGAGATCTGTGTGTGTGTGTGTGTGTGTGTGTGTGTGTGTGTGTGTGTCTGTGTGTCGGTGTGAAATTAAAATTGCGCACACGCACACACACACAAAGTACACATGAGAAAAGTGTGTGTGTGTCGGTGTGTGGGGGCACAGTGTCAAATTACGCATGCGCACACAGAAGAGAGAGGGAGATGTTGATTATACCAGTAAGAGACGAGCACTAAGATGCAGCAGGGGAGACGATTACCCATAATTCCCGCAGCGCAAGAGAGAGAAAAATCATTGGCTCAGTTGTGATCACTTGCCGCTCGGTGTCAAAATAAGAGTCGCATGCGTGATACATGATACTCGGCGCTCGCAAACTAATACTTGCTCGGTTTCCGATTAAAAATGTATTAGAAATCTTTGCTCGGTTTGCGGAACACTCGTAAACCACGTTACTCGCAATCCGAGGTTCCACTGTACATTCAAATCCAGTCACGGTCTCCAGCACTTTCTTTTTCTCAATTAATCCCATCTGATAACACTTTGTCTCCTTGTGAGTCGCACCGAGTTGTCTCCGAACCATCCGTTTTGTGTTTCAAGCTACAAACCTAATTAGCATCGAACACAAGGCTGAATCCCAAATCCCTCTTTAACCCCCGATCAAGTGTACTGCTTGGCCTTTGGAACACAGTGTTCTACACCCTACACAGCGCGCTAACTTTCTATTTAACACTATTTGAGAACAGGGGTAATGAATAAAAGAGGCGTAAAGTGTAAAGCATGGTCTCGTTTGCAATAGAAGCAACAAATGAGCTAACGCTAACCCTGACTCTAGGAAACACCACCATGTCCAGGAGGAGTCGTGTATTTGTACAGCGTCAGAGGTAATCAATATCGTTATGATAACAAATCAAACTCCTGCAAATGAATATCCTTATTACCTTACTCATACATTTTCGCATGCTCGTCTCTCTTCCGAATAAGTTACAATAAGTCCACCACAACATACGGAAGCATATGAAAATAATGAAGCTATCAGTTGCTAGGTTACGCTTATCTGTGTGACAAAGCATCAGGTAATCGTTCTGCTTTTCTTTTCTTTTTTTGTGCTCCAAAATACACCTTGAACATGTTAATGATCATTCTGCCAACCACTGTTGCTACCAACATCATAATAGTTACATCATGACTTGTGCTTTACGACACTTACATTACAGCATTTGTCAGACACCCCTATCCAGAGCGACTTACATTTTTATCTCATTATGCATCTGAGGGTTAAGGGCCTCGCTCAAGGGACTTAGGGGTGCCAACAGATGTTCGGCTAAAACAGACTTTAACACAGAAAGTAGACCTTAAATCCAAGAGCATTTTAGCCTTTTTTTTTATTTTTATAAACGTATATACAGTAGAGCCTGGGATTGTACAGTACAGAGTGATGCACAATTCAGAAATGCCAATCTGCAGGTCATTGGGCTGTCGGAGGAAACCGGAGTACCCGGAGGAAACCCACCAAGCACGGGGAGAACATGCAAACTCCATGCACACAGGGACAGGAATCGAACCCGGACCCCGGAGGTGCAAGGCGACAGTGCTATCCACTACACCACTGTGCCGCCTCGGTTGTTTTTATGACCAATAATTTTGAGAGTTCAAATTTTTTGCGTCATCATCATTCCCATAATCCGGTGGTGATCAAATTTTTACACTATAAAAGTAATGATAACTTTCGTTCTACCTGACATATCGTCCTCATTCACACACTGATTGATCTTAAGTTAGACAGGAACTTGTGATGTGATCAGGGGTTGATCCTAGCAGCTCTGTGGCGCTATCATGTGACAATAATACAAGATCAAACAAACAAAAAAACAAAAAACAAAGGGAATTTCATTGTGATATTATAAAAATAATAATAATAATTTGCAATTATATCATGGTTATATCCAAAAAATCGTCCAGAAATGAAAGAGACGGCCGACCGCCTTGTTTAAAATTGATATTCAAATAAAGAAAATGAGAAATGAAAAGAAAAGAGAAAAGAGAAGGAAACATGTTCTTTCAGGGGATTTTCTTATAATAAGAAAAAAAAAGCCCTTGAAGGCGAATGTGCACACAGAGTCAAACACGGGCCCAGATCGCTTTCCGAGGTTGACATACACTACGTCTTTGAAGTTCCTCTCAGATCTCTCTTTCCTTTAATAAGCGCTAAAGCTGCCACTTTTTAAGGATGTGCGAATTGTGCGAAAGGGACATTGATATTACACCAAATCCTTCGCTTCTGAGGCGAATCACTGAGACAGGATGCAGGACAGAGAGACGGTACCGATGCTGGCGTTGTGCTGCTTCCACTCTTATCACACCTGACAGTTTCCCTCAGGTACAGGATGATCACTTGTACCAGGCGCTATCACGGATCGTCCCTGATTTCTTCTCGTCTTCATTCGATTTCTTCCACCGATTGGCTGAGCTGGGTATCGATTTGTCTGCTCGAGCCTCTGGAGAGGAAGAGGACATGTGGGCTGGACAGAACATGGCGGGACATGCTCGATGTTCTCACATAGGCTGATATTCAGCTGGTGAACTAATAAAGATGGCGATTTTATTGCTGGTCACTCTGACTTGCCTTTACATCTGACTTGGAGAAGTGTATAATATCAGAAAAAGTCATATCAGATATTTTAGGATCTCATATTACAGCCAAACCAGGATTCAGTATCTGTTGTTACTTAGCATCGAGTAGGGCTGGATTCAGAACAAAATGAAGCAGCGAGGAGAAGACGGCTTGAGTACCGGGATTTATGATGTTTTTTAGAAAACAACCCGACCTGCATTATTAATAGGGAAAATATGACATTGCAGAAACATTGCAAACAAGCATGACACCTTGATCCAATCCTTCGGCTAGACCGACCCTCCGGCCCGACATCCTCCTCCAGCAAACACAAAGCACGGGTTGCTAAGAGCATAGACTAGACTAGAGCAGAACAGAATAGAAATAGAGAAAATATAGCAATTCATTTAAATAGAATAGATTATTTTAACAGAATAGAATAGTATAGAATAGAACCGCACAAAATAACACCAGAAAAATGTAAGAATACAGAGAAGAAGTTCTAATGTAATTAAACAGGAGTATAGGAATAGAAGTGGGATTGTTTTAATAGAACAGATCCAAATAGAATACATGAACAATAGAATAGAAGACAACAGGTGACGTATACAGTAGGATAAAATGGGGTTAGAGTAAGATAGAATATAAATGAAAATAAACTACAATAGAATTAAATGAAAAATACAACAACTCGAATGACAATAGAATAAAAAATCAATAGGATAGAAAAAGGATTCATAGAAAAGAATAAAATGAGATTTAGGATGCAATAAGAAATACATATTTATTAAACTAGAGTACATGTACAGTACAGACCAAAAGTTTGGACACCCCTTCTCATTCAGCGAGCTTTCTTTCTTGTGTTCTTTATTGTGTTCTTAAGCCCAAACGCGTCTCTTCTGCTTGTTGCCTGGCCTTAGCAGTGGTTTCCTAGCAGATATTCTACCATGAAGGCCAATTGGATTGAGTCCAACACGTTATTAAAACCTGGAATTGTAGTACTGAACATCAGGACTGATTATGATTGGAGATCACGTTGACATTGCATCGTAAAAAATCTACAGGGGAAAAAAACTGAGCTACGCATAATAGTGAACGTATTGTGCAATCTGATGTGAACTCACAGGATTGGGACTAAACAGCTGTGTGTCTGTTAAAAAAAAAATACACTTTGTAGTAAGACTAAACAGAAAAAGACTGGAATTTGGAGCAATGTGAGAAGATCATGTGATCTGACGAGTCCAGATTGAGCCTATTCCAAGGCGATGGGTGTGTCAGGGTAAGAAGGGAAGCGAATTAAGTGATGCACCCATCATGCATAGCGTGCACTGTACAAGCCTCTGGAGGCGGGGTTATGATCTGGGGTTGCTTCAGTTGCTCAAGTCTAAGCAATAAAATGAAGTCAGCTGACGACCTGAATGTACTGAATCACCAGGTTGTCACATTTATGGAGACCGTCCTGCCCTCTTGGGCAGACGGTGTACATACTGTAGAAACGACAAGAGAATAGAAAAGGCACTGAGGAAATAGAATATAATATGCATTTAATAGAATAAACTAGAATAAGCTAAAATAGAAAATATTAAATACAATGGAATAAAAAGGGTATTCATTTAATCTAATAGAATAGCGTGAACTAGACTGGAGCAGTGTGTGTGCTGTACTTTAGGAATGATTGAAGTGCATCTCAAAGCATCTCGGAGAAAGCACCTGATTCCTCAGGTATATGAATGGCAGCCTGGGAAACCCTTTACCTGAACTCCTCTCTCTCTCGTAGGCTGAATCAGGTGATGTTCACAGTGCCCACATGTGAAGGCAGACAGCAGGAGCAGCTCCACCTGGACGGAGACTTCTCGTCCTCTGCCGAGTTCTTCGTCACCATCGCCGTCTTCGCCTTCCTCTACTCGCTGTTTGCCACCGTGGTTTACATCTTCTATCAGAACAAGTACAGAGAGAACAACCGCGGCCCTTTTATTGTAAGCACGAACAACAGTTCCTGTTCAGTATGTGTGTCGTGGCAAGTCATTCACGGTTATGAACCATGTTAGTCCCTGTTATCACTTCTTATTATTACTTATTATTCCCTCAACATAAATAAACGTGTACAGCGGAATACAAATTTAATTCGTTCTGGCGGCGAGTTCTTAAGGCGAAAACTTGTATTGCGATACGAATTTTCCCATAAGAAATAATGTAAATGCAGATAATCCGTTCCAGCAACAAAAATATTAGCAATATTACAACAACAAAAAAAAAAACTCGCGGTCAATCACATAGCTTTTCAACGCATGCCGAAAGGAAACATTGGTGTTGTCTGTTGACTCTTTCAAAACAGCTTTCGCTGACTTAAAATGGCTCCCAGACATATGTGCAACTTAGCTGGCATTCACTTCATTCATTGGTATACTGAAAATGCTTCGTATGCTGATGCAAACTTCTTACAAAAATTTAATTCGAAAGGCAAAAATTCGTAAGGAAGGGCATTCGTATTCCAAGGTTCCTCTGTAGTGTATATATGTTTATATAAACCTCAATATAATTATTATTAATATTATTAACTGATAATAATCAGAAATTATGTGGAGCGTTAGCTCCACATAAAAATAACATAAAAATAACAGAAAAAATAACATATTAGAAGTTGAGCACATTGTCAGAGCCAAATGTACATTTCTGACCAATCAGAATAAAGAGTTCCATCCTTTATCAACCCTGTTTTTAAGTTTCAGGACTCCTTAACGTTGTCTCTCTTGTATTAAAAAAATAAAAATGATTTCAATTGTAGGTGGAAATATTAGCATAATAATAATAATAATAATAATTATTATTATTATTATTATTATTTTAATTATCATTATTATTTATTATTATTATTATTATTATTATTATTAATGATTTTCCACCGTATTAACAGCTAATTAGTTCAGTGTTTAACCTGCGTCTGGTTAAAAACTTGTTCCTCATTAGTGTGATGTTTGATGTGTGTGTACTTGAACAATAATCTCCTAGGAGACCCATCCAGGTTTCTCTTTGTACGAACATCTCCTGTAGCGACGTGGAATAATCAGACAGGGCTTTGCAGCTTTCCTGTACTTGTACTCATTTGAATTAGCGGGCCTTCTCATTACACATCTACAACATGTGTGAGATGGAGGAGAATGTAGCGGCGTTGAATGCAAGAGCTAAAGACAGCATGAAGAAACGCAAAGCAAAGCCTATACCGAGTTTATACCGTGAATAAAGTTGACTTAAATCCAGATGTGTTTGCGCAGGACTTCATAGTGACGGTGGTCTTCTCCTTCATGTGGCTGGTGGGATCGTCTGCCTGGGCCAAAGCTCTGTCGGACGTGAAGGTGGCGACCGACCCCGATGAAGTGTTTCTGCTCATGTCTGCGTGTAAAGTGCAGACCAACAAGTGCAGCTCGGTGTACGCGCCGATCTGGTCCGGCCTCAACACCTCTGTGGTATCACTTCATTTCCTCTTAGACCTGTGTGATAGCGATGCTGTTTCTCTGTTATTTTTGGTAACATATCTAGGAGAAATGGAGTTTTCTATTTTACAGAGGTAGATTAAAGTCACACATGTGGTTACTACTGACTTAATCAATCAAGATGCAGTAGGTTTGGAATGAAAATGCTTCTATTTTGCATGTTTAATACAACAATGTTTGGTACAAATTATGTAACCGACAACGGCATGATGGCGTAGTGGTTAGTCCTGTCAGTTCGATTCCTGCCTCAGGATCTGTGTGCATGGAGTTTGCATGTTCTCCCTGTGCTTGATGGGTTTCCTCCACATGCTCCACTTTCCTCCCATAGTCCTGATTAGGCTAACTGGCATTCCCAAATTGCCCATAGTGTGTGCATGTGTGTGTGTGTGCCCTTTAGAATAGCACTAAAATTTCAGTAACTGAAATTTTTTCTTCATTGAACATTACATTTCTAAAATCTATGCTTTTTTATTTTACTTAAAAAAGTAAAATACGTTTTTACGTTTTCAAACGCCAATTTGTCAAACTCTATTGTATACAGGGAATTATAGTGTTTGCACTGAGCATGGTACAGAATAATTGATTAGAGTAATCTTGTAGTACATTATACTGCAATAAAAAACTTCCACACTTTAAATTCCAGTTGAATAATAAATAACATGTGACACATTTGTTTCACTCTGATTTGTAGGTTTTCGGCTACCTGAACTTCGTCCTCTGGGCCGGAAACATCTGGTTTGTGTTCAAAGAGACCGGCTGGCATAAGGGCGGCGCAGCACGATACCCGACACCGGCTCCCGAAAAACACACCACCGCCTTTAACCAGCAACCGTACAACCAGCAAGACTACAACCAGGGCACTTTCAACCAATCAGGAGCAAGCTTCGGAGGAACCGGAGGCTTCGGTCAGTCAGACTACAGCCAGGTTGGGAGTTACACCTCAAGTGGGCCCATGCCCTACTGACCACACACCATCCTATCATCCAATCACATGCCAGCTAATCACATGGGGCGGGAATAATTTCAAGGGTGAGGATGGGGTTCTGTTAAATGCTCTTGTTTTAGGATATAAACATGGTACATTAAGATGCATTCACTATACAAAACCATGTTGTTGTTTTTTCGGCTTTTAAAATTGCTCATGAAAGCATTTTTATTTATTTATAAATAAATAATAATATAATAATAATATTTATTATGAATAAATAAATATTTATTATTAGGTATAAAAGGTATAAAGATAAACAGTTGAAAAAGGATTTGAACAGAGGGTTGTTTTTTTTTTTTCTGTCACAACGGCTTTTAAATAAAACCCTTAACCGTCTATAGGACTTAAAGGAACTTTTCAGTTTTCTATATCGTGTCGGCTTGATGCGTGACGATGTGCCAGCAAATGTAACGCAAAGCAGAAAATTTTAAATCACTTTATAAATTCCATACAGCACACATATACATGGAGTCTAGTGCACGTCTCTTGCTATTGATGGCTTTACTCTTTTTTTCCTGGGTTTTGTACCTCATGCAGTGTTTTCTGTCCTAAATGGATCTTATTTAATGAACATTAGATAATTAGATAATTGCAAAGCATGGCATTAAAAAATAAAAAAAAAAGAAATGTATTATTTATTATACAGAGCAAATACGCTGCCCTAATGTGATTCTTTTTTTTGTTTTTTTTTGTCTGTATTTGTTTTTGTTTTGTAATTAATCACACTGTGAATGGTGCTGCATGTGCGTTTTGAGTAATGCTAATAAAGATCGTGTACAGAGCCCGAGTCAGACAGTCTTCTTATAGAAATGTACGTTTATTTATTCATTATTCTGGAATTCTAATATTGAGGACATTTACAGTAAGAGCAAAGGCACTGAAGACATTTATAGTAATGTCACATGCAAACCAATAGAATTACGTTATACAGCAGCATGTATTTGTGTCCAGATGCTAGTGTTATATTATGAGGGGTGTTCAAGTCAAATCGAGACTTGTGCTGAAACTTTGGGTGAATTCAGGGTGAAAGTCAATTGACATTTACAGAAGACTTTATGGTATCGAAGAACACATAAACCACAGGAATCAGTGCATTAGTATAGGGACTATATAGAGAATAAAGTGAGTTTCTACTCTCATGACTGTGTTCTGTTGTCCTACACGATCAAAAGTCCTGCTTTGGCTTGTCTTTATTTAATTGAACCTACTGTACATATTTTGACAGATTTGTGAACGATATTTGAGAGATATGGTTATTTCGTGTATGCAGACAATGTTTCAGATTTTTGTGTTCATCTCATAAAAAAACGAGAGGAAAAACAAAAGTGTTGCGTTTATATTTTTCTTCAGTTCAATGTCGTTGTTGTTAGTCTTCCAAGTGCTCCTTTATGAAGGATCTGCAGTACTTTTGGGAGCCATTCACGGTATAATCATTTAATGTAGTGGAGGATGTTTCAGTCATTGGCCTCTTTTTCCTGTCTATGAAAATAATTTTTAAATATGATGAAAAAAAAAACAACAAGAAGCCCACAATTCCCTGAAGACTTGCTTGTGGTGGAAAGTAATGTTCCAGCCTTACCTCTGACACTGGAGACTCCTTCCAGGAAAAAAAAAGATGTGTGTGTGTGTGTGTGTGTGTGTGTGTATGTGTGGAAATCTGTAAAATTACTCAAAACCATTGGACCAATAAAAACAGTGTCCATTCAACAGTGTGCTAAAAATGTGAATAACAGGTTGTTTCTTATCTGTACCAGTAGAGCACAACCTGATTAGGAACTGGTCTGAATTTGAAACAAATAAACCTGACGTACCCTTTCCCCGACCCTTTAAGCCATCTAAACGTTTACCATACATCTTTTCTCCTAGAGCGTTCTCTCCAGCAGGAGACCTGTGTTCAGCTTTCCACCTCCACACTGAAGGTTGAGCTAAGCACCCTGGGCAGTTATTGACTGTTGTGCCTCCACACGGTTTTCACATTTATTTTCTCATTCAGTTCCATACTGCGAGCTGGATAACACCTCCACATTTAACTCTCTGCTATTCCCTAAGCCAAAACGAACCGTTTTTCACCTTTCTATAGTTCCGACAAACTATCGGAACTCGTAGCCGTTTGACGGTTATACGGATAAGAGGCTGAGAAATACTGCTGTATGACTAGCAGGAAATGCAATCAGTATAAATAAAAGGAAGGTTTTGTCTGTACATCGGTCAGAACTCGCTGTTCCAATGATATCTTGAAGTTTCATACAGTACATTGGAGGACCCAAAACCAGTCTGTCTGTCCATCACACAAAACTGTCTGGACGGAAACCTTTACAGTACTTATGTAGATCTCTGCCTGCAGTTTAACCTGCACCATAAGTGAAACCAAAATATTGAATATAAGCTATAGTCATGTGCCGGATTTAATCATCTACTGTAAAATAAGCCACTAAAGCGCTACTGTCTCAATGTAAACAAACACCTGCACCGATAGGTATTAATGAGAAAAGCTAAACTGAATATTTTTACTGGGATTAGTTCATATTTTCACTTTGGCTAAAATAACAGCGCTGAAGTGGTGAATAAGTGAACTTGAAACTCTGGAGTCGTTTTTAAGATGCAACTTTATTCAATCTACTTTTTCGATTTCCCATCTGTGATTCTCTCTCCGAAGAAGTGCAACTTAGCGTAAACAATTTAGCGTACTCAACTCTTCAACATTTAATAAGTTAGACAGAGAGTTCTGGATGTACAGAAAGACAGACAGACATGTATGTGAGCTTTAAACTGAAATAATAATAATAATAATAATAATAATAATAATAATAATAATATCACTGATTACATTAAAGCCGATCATCTTATTATTAGCTTCAACAATTTAACTATTTCTACAAACTTTTTACCTGTCAAAGACAGTGTGAAATAATGTAAAAGTGCCATAATGCTAGTTTTATGCTAACATCTCCTGTTTGCAGAGGTTAGATATTAGTCGTTTTGGATTCATTTAAAACAATAAGTCAGTGAGTCATGAATCATAGTACAACTATTAAATTAGTGATTTTTATTTTTTTTTTGACTCAACACCAGTGTAATTGGGTTTTGTGGCAAACAAATCATCAGCCACGTTAGCATGACTAGCGTACTTTGCTAACCTCTATTCTGTTGTGTAGTTTAATAAATCGTTTATAAATAAATTATTAAGATAAAGCTTTTCAACAAATAGTCTAATGTTGTGGGAAATGTTATATTGTGAACAATTGCTATCGATTCCTGTCGTTACATCCTGCTGGTTCCTGGTGTAAAAGGAGCAGAAGATAGGTGCTGATTAAGCTAAAATATTCTGTCCTTAGCTGAAAAAGGAAAACTCACAGAACAAAATGATATCAAAATCGAATGAGTGAGAGATCTTGGTTCACATAATTTTGTTTAAAAAAAAATGCAAGGACCACTTCTAATTTATTGCTAAGTTATTTGTAGGACGTGGTGCATGCTAATATCTAGCGTTCTAGGCAAGGTTAAGTACACAGTCATGTGGGTACACACTGGACAAGGTGCCAATCCATTGCAGGGCATACACACACTAACACACTATGGGCAATTTGGGAATGCCAGTTAGCCTAATCTACATGTCTTTGGACAGTGGGAGGAAACCCACCAAGCACGGGAAGAACATGAGATGCACACAGACCCACAGAAGGTGGGAATCGAACCCGGACCCTGGAGGTGCAAGGCAGCAGTGCTAGACATAACAGTGAGCCATCGTGCCGCCCTTTTCACAATTCTTATTTTGAGTAAACTACACATAAATTACACATTTTAAAACAATTATCAAGCGGATCCTATATACATAGGCGTTCTCTATTTAGGGACACTCACTACCCAGCTGTCAATCTGAACAACATTATAAATGTGCTTCAGTGAGTACAGTGGATCTTGGATAAGTGCTCTTACTTAGGAACACTTTTTACCCAGCTGTCAAAGCAAACAGGACAGGTGGCATGGACAATCAGGACGCCATGTCCTGACCACACCGTGTGCATGCTGGCTTTAAAGTTCTAACCCAAATCTCGTTGAGCACAGCATTCTCTCCTGATGGTGCTGTTACCATGGCGACAGGGGAGGAGATGCGGAACGGCACGCTGTCCAACGGTTCTTTCTCGCTCGTAGCGCAGAGAGCAGGGCATCTTGACTTTTACAGAGGGAGAGTAAAAAGAGCTGCGAGTTCTATTGTGCAGGAAAACAAGGGAGACGCAAGAAGATACAGAGATCGCGAGGGTGATGGAAAGGATTGTCTGATATTTGAACACCAGAAAGGGGAGTTTAAGAGAAGACTAGATATAATGTCAGCTTTAACATGGACATGGATATATACTGTATATATGTTGTTAAAGTATTCTTCAGTTTGTCAAGCAAGGGGAACTTTTTGGTAGTTGAGAAATAAAATATCCAAAAACTAACTTTGAAGAACCTCGTTATCTAAGAGTTGAGGTTATGAAATTGATTTCATGTTTACGAGGGGCGTTCAAGTCAAACTGGGACTATTGATTGCGCACCATACCATTGTTGATTTTTTTTTTGTGTCCACATGTGTTTTATTCCTTACTAAGTTAAGAAATATGTAGTTTTAAATAAATAAAGACAAGCGTTCAAGTCAAACTGGGACTTTTGATTTTGCAGAACAGAACCCAGTTTTGAGAGTTTAAAAAAAAATCTTTATTTCTCGATATACTCCCCTGCTACACTAATGCACTTATCCCAGTGATTCATTAGTGCTTGGATACCATTAAGGTAGAAAGTTTTCTCAGAGCCATGATCATGCAGCCTGCTTCATGTCTGAAACGCTGGCCTCCCAGGAACTCGTTTAATGACCCGAACATCTGGAAATGGCTTGGAGTGACTAAAATGATTGTGTGTACGGATCCCACAGTCAGTTTTTATGGCTTCAATTAATATTATTCACAAGTCCCAGTTTGACTTGAATGCCACTTGTAATATGAGAAAAACTAATAAATCTTTCAACCTTGCTCTTTAGGAGCATAGAACCCTTATACGTCTAGAGAAATACTTTGGAAGAACTTTTTCCATTCTAAAAAAAATGCCTACACTCTGAATTGTTTCGATTGAAACAGTTTTTATTGTCTACTCAGCAGTTAAATATGTATATAGTTTTTTTTCCTCCGAACAAAATGTCACAATCAACATTGTTATAGAAAGTGTACATCTATTGTCTTCACTGAGAAATAGACACGTAGGACAAAACAATTGCAGCACTTCTGGCCTCGGCGCCTTCTGACATTCCCAGTCTGTTATTTAATTATTGCCTGACATTCGGTCCTTATGATATTAAATCCCAAATCCAGGTCTGGAGAATGTAAGAACATGGGCCTGACTGACGTTTGCTTTTAGACGCTTGAGACAAAGTCCTCAGTGTCTGTCCGTCCAGCTCGGGCCTGACTCATCAGGTCGTTATGACTGTCTGTCTCTCCACATGACCCTGAGAATCGCTTTCTGTCTCCTGGTGGAAAGAAGGGAATTCGACTGTCGCGGGGACTCTGGAACGGGGCGCTAATTGAAAACAGCATGTCTGACTGCTGGGACCGTATTTGATTATTCATGGGATATGGCCCGAGTTTCAAGTAGTTCATTGTAGGTTTTAATGCTCATCAGGATAACGTCGTTATAGCCTGGTAATAATGGGAGGTGTTGTTATGGGGATCGATGAAGTGCTGCGCTAGATGTTAGTCTTCCTTAACGTCAAATATAATCGGCACTACAATCTTAGAAAGTAGGTAACAACCTTTAACATCATCTTCACATTTGGACCCTAAGGTACATTGATGTACGCCACTCGCATGGCCACAAGATCCAAAAGTAATGTAAAGTTTGTTACCCTTACCTTACTTCACAAGTCTCAAACATCTTGACAAATCTGCTCAAACCTCCAAAGTTGCTTATAGTTCACCTGAAGGTTAAGGACCTTAAAAGCCCAACGGTGGACATTGCGATCATTCCACACAAGCCTGACCTACAGTACACCTCAGCTTCTATCTAGCCACCCTTAAGGTTTTTATTTCTTTCGAGCAACTTTTAAATGATCTACAACACAAAGTTACCCCCAAAAGAGAAGGCTCCAAGTTGGACCCCGTGTGTGTGAAGATAAGATCTGACCAATAAACCCTTGGGGAAACTTTTTCTAAGATTGTAGAACGGGGCTAAAGTGAGAACACACTGGCTAGTCTGTTCCCCCTTGTCCACTACCTAAAACTGTGGAAATAATACCAAACACTCTGCAGATGCAATCGGACCTACTGAACCTTTACTTTTATAAGTACAGACTGTTACTGCAGAAGTGCTTATGTGAAAGGTTTTAGGGTTTTGCATTTCTAGTTTATGATTCGTCTTGTAGCTAGACACCCGAAACATCTGGTTCAAACATCTGGGCTGTTCGACTACATTCGTGTTAAGGTTGAAATTCCGTAAACCCGATTCTTTTCAGCTCGCCGCTCGGACCGGATTTGTCCTCGCTTGTCAGATTTGATAAAAGCCTCCACCAGATGACAGGACGCAAGCGTAACACGGCGTGACAGATGCAGTCATCAGTGTCACATGCGGGTATATGCAGGTGACATGACATCAGAACCTCGCATAGACCCTCGTGTCTCTGGAGAACAACACAAGCCGCAGCAAAGAGTACGTTTGTCAAGATTTAATCAGAAATAAAATAGCCAGAAAGCGTTAAAGCACATTCGACACCCACTTGTCGACCTGCTTCCAGTATAAACTAGAACTACACACTTGAGCCGTGGGCGATTAGACGTATACCCTTAAATAGACCCAAAGCATTGCTGTTTTAGAGCCGATCGATGCGAAAGGTCTTAACTCCATTGCTGTACGTCCGAGGATTGATTGCTTTAGACTGAACAAACAGACCTGCAGCTTAATTGTGGAAAAGTGACCTGAAGTGACCTGTGCAACCAACTTTTAAGACAAAAGACAGGACATACTCAGGACTCAAAATCTTAGATAGTTCTGAAAGTGCAAAAGTCTTGACCCCCCAGCCCCACCTCATTTCTTTGTATTAAATTAAATTAAGTGATAAAGGTGACGGTAAAGAAATGGGATTGAATGTTTTAGTGCAAAAGATACAATTTAAAAAATGTTTTTTATGTAAGCAGCGACCTCATTTCCCCTCTCATCCCAAAGATATCTGCATATTATATATATATATATATATATGCAACTACTCAGCATTCGGCATCAGCAGTATACTATTCATCTGTCATCATCTGCACTGGTTTCTCATGCCTTGTTTTTTTTTTTTTTTTAATGCTTGAATGATTCACAGGTCACTGTGTGCCTTAATAAATAAAAAACATTTCTCTGAAACTGCTTGGGTACAGGGACTGAACTCAAAATGAGTCTGGCCCTTTGGAAGCAACATGTAAAAAATTTGAAGTGGGGTCAAGACTTGTGACTGTATTTCTTTGGTCTCATGCTCTTAAACTACTAATGCACACTCGTGCTGGTGGCTCATTCTGGAATGCTGTTGGAAACACGTCGTCGGTCTGTATCTCAGGAATGCGTTTGTGTACCTACATCAAATTTATAAGCCCCTAAATCACCCCATTAATTCAACTAGTCCCAGGTATTCCTGAGAACCGTTTCTCTCATTGTCTATCCATCAACCTACAGAGCTGGCTTAACAGATGTCATGTTGTCGGTCTCTCTGCCTTGAGGAATTGTCTTTAAGTGCATGACAGCAGCACCATCTCCTGGACTGGAGCATCATGACACACTGTTCATCATTTGAAAACAAGAGACAGAAGCAAAAAGGATCATGAACAACATTGCTTTTATTACATTGCATTGTCATATTGTATTTTTAAAAAATTGTGAACTAGGAAGCCAAAAAACAAAACAACAACAACAAAAAAAAACACTGTAGAGGGGGGTGGGGTGGTTTAAACACAACTAATCTCCGTTCTCCATTGGGCTTTCTTGGGACGTTTCATCGCTCTCCATCTTCTCATCATCTGCCAAAAAGAAATAGGAAAATAAAAATCAATTCTGCTGATAGAAATACAGGACGTAGGACACTACTGGAATTAGAGTTACTAATTGAGCTGAGAAATCTGAATGAAATCAGCAAGATTTAAATGTTCAATGTTTCATCTAGATATTCAAGCGAACAACAGATCTTCCGACAAGCTCCTTTTAATCAGCGTCAATCTTAGTGGTTCCGACTCACTTTTGAGAGTTTGCTGAAGCTCCTGAATGGTACTGAGGAGGACGTGGAACTGTTTCTTACGCAGCTCCAACTAAGAGAAGGGGAAGATATAAGCTGGACATTAGGGATGATTTTTTTTTTTTTTTTGTGGGTGAAAAAGTGAAGTGAATTTTAAAAGACCTTACCTTATCTTCTACGTTCTCTTTGGTTTGTGAAAGGTGCTGAAGTTCTTTGTCCAGCGCTTCAAGCTGTCTGTGATGACAGAATCGTACTAGATCATGAGTTCCTATCGAACTCTGGACAGCTGATTAAAATATCATTATGTCATTAAGTCTAGAGGTTTAATTAAAGAGACATTATACTCACTGCATCGTTTCGTGTCTGTCTGGGTGTTGCTGGATGACTTTTGCCAAAGCATCATATTCTAAAAAAAGAATCATAAAAAAAATTATATATATAGAATATGAGAATAACAAACTGCTTCTTGTGCCCTTCATAGGGTCCCTACAGTGTGGGAGACATAGTGGCATTTATTATGGATATAGTGCACCTTTAGTATAAGTGGGAGTGATTTGGGATACAGCCCACATCCTGTTACAGTGTGGTAAGCAATGATCAATAAGCAATAATCTCCATGCTTTTTACTACACTTTATCCATCTGTCGACTTTCGTATTCCCTCATTTTAAAAAATCTTATTCTTAGCTATGAGCCACGAATGCACCTTCATCATCAGAAGTGAATCTTCGTCCTCGCAGGGCTGCTTTCAGGCGACCAACTGGTCAAAGTCTGATTGAGCGAGATCAGGACTATAGGGAGGAGGCTTTAACACCTCAAAACCAAAGTGTTGACATTGTGTGTCGGATAGCGGTTCTCTCCATTTAATTTGAAGTTTAATCTTCAGCTCTCACTGTAACGAGCACTGTTGATTTTTGAGCCTTTTTCCTGATGTTCCAATACTTCTGGCCCTTGAGAAACCCAGGAAACTAAGCGTAGATGAATTTTCCAGCTGATGGTTGACTTTTGCACTTTTTCTCGGTCGGCGATTGAGGATGTTTCCGTTCCATACTCCGTTAGCCGTTTACTCTCAGGGTCTTAGTGATGAATCTGTGTCTCGTCACCAGTAATGATTCTCTTTAAGAAACTTTCACCTTCCTGAGAGTATCGGTATAAAATTTTGTTTGCAGATATCCAACCACTTCTGTATATACGCTTCTGTAAGTTGTCTCAGCACTGGGTGCATCCTCAGATTTAAAAAAAACTAATCACTGCATGCTGCTCTCCTTTCGGGACAAGCGGGGCGTCCGTTCTTTGCTCCCACTGCTCCAACAAATGAGCTGATGTAACAAGTTCACACCTGCGCACCAGTAATTGGGGCGGCAGTAGCTTTGAACGGAAAGAGCTGATAAGGAGAAGTCGTCCTCGGCTTGCTCATCAGGGACGCTCATCTTATTTTGATTTATACACGTTCACATTTCATACAAACTTAAATAATTCTCTTGATTGTGTCAAGCTGCTTTGCGACAATATCAACTATTAAAAACGCTATAATTTTTTAAAATGGATTTAACTGAATAAGACTCTTATGAGGCCAACAGAAGTTTTAATACACACACACACATACATACATACTTTACGTACATACATTTACACAGACAGAGTGTAACATAGAAAAGAAGAAGAAGTGGTCATACCTTGGCGGTTCTTTCGTATCCTTTTCGCTCTCTGGATCTCTTTTTTGCACTCTGCGATTTTCTCATGTGCACCTGAGATGCTTTGCTCTGCGTAAAGGAAACAGACCAGACATGAGCTCGAACCTCAAGGTGCTCTAATTCTATCAAACTGTAAAAGGGAACTACTGTTTAAACTCCTACATGCACCTATATTTAACTGCTCTGACTGACTTTTTAAAGATCCTTGAGCCATCAAATACCGGACTACACATAATGCAGGTTTCGACCCGAGGAATAAACAAAGCCTCATGAATAGTCATTTTTAGCTTCCTGTAATCAATAAGAGGGCTATTAGGCTTTTATTTGCAGCCTAAAACTCTACTTTTTTACTCATATAGTTAAGGATTATTATAGTGAGTAAAGGATTAGTTAGGAAGAATCACATCAGTAATGGAGAAATGTTTAAGCTGACATTAAGTCTGGTGAGAAAAAAAAAGTAAAAGAAAGAAAGCTGACTGGCTATGTTGGTTTAAAAAAAAGAAGAAAAAAAAGGACATGATCTCTATTCCAAGTTGAGGTTCTTTGTCTAATGAGATGTTGTATAAAGGTAAATCCACGGTCTTATTGTAGATAGGAACTAAAGCTGTGAGAGGGGAAACTAAAAACCTCACACCACAGGATTTGTCCAAATTGCTGATTGTCACTTTAAGGCATTAGATTTAATTTGCACAGAATTCACATTTGTCTCAAATTGGGACACCCCGCCCTTACCGATGTCTTCATAGATTTTTTCATAATTCTCCATCTCCTTCAAGTTCATGTCGTACACCAAGAGCGTCTTTCCCATCGAGAACTCGCACTGTGACAAGCTTCCCAGCATCCTCTGGTACTGAGCAAATCTGTAGGGGGGGAAAAAAAAAAAGAAAGAGAAATGAGAACACAAACGAGAATTGGTTCCCTGTTGAGTCTGATTTCTCTTCAGGTTTCTTGCTATTGCCATCTCAGAGAGTTTTTCCTCGTCACCATCAGGGACGATCTGATCATTAATGATTAATACATATTTCCTCATTCCTTTTCAAACTAATTTCCACAATATTTTGATTCCGTGGAGGCTGTTGTGCGACAATTACTATTGTTAAAAGATCTATATGAATAAAACTGAAATTAACTGAACAGAAGGAACAAATAACTAATCTGTAACAAGCTCTAAAAGCCGAGGTCTGGATTTAGTCACCCTTCTTCCGGCGTCACATTCGAGTGGCACCATTTGATGAAGCTTTTCAGGAGGACGTTGATGCGTCTGTCGTCTCCGGCTCCGTCGCCATCGATAAGCAGACGTTTACGGATGACCTCGTCTGGACCGGAGACAGGCACAGGAAAATCGTAAGGTGGAGGGAGGACTTAAAATATCATTACTATTAACAGGATATTAGAGCAAAAAAAAAAAAAAAAGGGGATTTTTCCTTTTATACACCATGAAACGGATGGGGATGGGGGTGTGCAAAAGCACATTAAGTTGTAATAACTGTGTTTTTGATTTCTAACTGTTTAAAAACGCATTTCTTTACTTTCCTGGAAACTATACTGTAATACGACGTGGGCTGTATCCAAAATCACTCCAACTTATATAATAAGTTCACTAGATAAATAATAAGCCCCGTTATGTCTCAACATTGTAGGAACCCTATGAAGGGCACAAGGAGCGGTTTGTTATTCGCCACATTAATAGACCTACAGGCTAACTCTTATTACTTAGCATTACGTTAAACGATAGCTTATAACTGATTTACAGAGGTTGAAGTTAACTTAGATATTTTTACTATTTTGTTTTAATTACTATTCTCATATCCGCTTGGAAATGATTTCATATGTATTACTATGAAATCAGTAATAACCAAGCTAGCTATGTAGCTTCAGCTCGGCTAATCTGTTAGCTACACACCTAGCAAGGGTCTTCCACTTGTAAAAACCTCTGTAAATCTACAGTTTTTTTTCAGTCAACGTTTGAAAAACATATTTTTCTTTTCTTTTTTTGTACGAATAATTATTTTACGTAATAAACATTAACCGGGTCTTACCATCAGTTATGGTGCCCATTTGTTCCTCTGTGTGTATTGAGAGTTTTCGATAAAACTTTATTGAAACCCCCAGGAGGAACAAAAAATGATGCACTAATGCGCCCTCTGTGGACGCATCCTTTATTACACTCGCTGCTAAATTAATTCACAGTTTTAGTTTTTGACTAGCTTAAGTTTGTTCAGTTTGTAAAAACAGGTAAAAGGTTGAAGCTAAAAATAGCTTTAATGTAATCAGTGATATTATTATTTATTATATATTTCAGGTTGAAGTCTTTCTGTACGGCAGAACTCTCTGCCTAAATTATTAAAACAAAAAAAATCACATTTTGTAAGGTTGAGTATCATACACCTTGTTTATGCTAAGTTGTACTTCTGTTGTCGTCAGTCAAATGCACTCCCTCTTATATATTCACATATATATATGTTATATATATTCAGTTTAGCTTTTCTAAATAATATCTATTGGTGCGGGTGTTTGTTGAGCAAGTAGCTTATTAGTAGATTATTTTAAAGTAGATTACTAAATTCGGTACATAACTGTTCATAACATCACTTTTACTTAACATTTTGATTTTATTTATGATGCAGGCTTAACTTCAGAAAAATACCCCCAAAATATTGGAAAAGTTTCATTTTTCTCCAGCCAGCTTTGCATAATGCTGTGACAAAATCTGTCTGGACAGACATAAAGACATACAGATAGAACATTTTCTGAGACTGGTTTCTGGTCCTCCAATTTATGAAACAAAGATCATTAAAAGAGTGAGTTCTGAAAAATGTACAGACAAAATAGTTATTTTATTTTTGAAACACAATTTTAAAACTACACAAAAACCAAATCAGGAAGAAAACCGTATCACGGTCTATAGAAGAAAATATATATTCTTACTATTGTCTATCTACTCATATCCATGCATTTATTTTCATTTCACATTATTTATATTAAAATAACAAACTGAATATTTGGTAGCTAATTATCACCTTGAAACCTGAGGAAAAACAAACCAAACCCCTTTTTCCCTTCTTTCCCAGGTTGCGGTTAATGCACAAATATATATATATATATATATTCACTCAGTGCATTAACCGCAACCTGGGAAAGAAGCGGTCTAAACCGCTTTAACCTGTATTCGGGGTCGCGGGGGGGCCTGGAGCCTATCCCAGAACACTTAGAGCACGAGGCACAGGGCACACACACATACACACACTCTCCCTCTCATTCATACACTATGAGCAATTTGGGAATGCTAATTAGCCTAATCTGCATGCCTATGGACTCTGGAAGAAGACCGGAGTACCCAGAGGAAACCCACCAAGCATGGGGGGGGGGGGGATCTTTTTGTTTGTTCTTACATTTTCTTTATTGCTGCTGGTCTCTGAAAGCTACCAGAAAAATTTTGTTTGTTGTTAATAAATGACAAAGTATTTTCTTTATCTTAATCTAGTAATCAGTTAAATGTACTGAAAATAAAAGAAAAGTGACCTTTATAAAGTATTTTGCTGTTTGGTTTTCATTGACTCATGTTATTCCTGTTGTTGTTTTAGTAATATATTTAATGTTTTCTACAGAAGGTCAGTATGTATGCATTTGTTTGCAATGTGAAAAGGCCAGTTAACCTAATCTGCATGTTTTTGGATTGTGGGAGGAAACCAGAGTAGTCAGAGGAAACCCACCAAGCTCGAGGAGAACATGCAAACTCCACACACAGTGTCAGAGGGAGGAATCAAACCCTCAGGTGTTAACCACTACACCACCATGCTGCTTGCTTTGAGTTTTATGGGTAAAAAAAAATTTGAATAATTAAGTCATCAAAGAAGTGAACCTGATGAAGCACTGAATATACTAATAAAATCAACATGTTCTGTAAACATCAATGGGATCCTATTAGCGCTCTTGTTACTTATTTTATGAATTCTTTAAAAAAATACATCATATTTCTTCACTTATTAATTTATGATGTCTGTTCTCTCTAGTGACTTTCTTTCAAGTATATAGTGAATATGTTGCATGAATTTTTAAAAAATGTTTTCTTGCTGGTCTGCTTGCATGTGTTTTGTGATCTAACTATCTACCATTTCTCTGCCATTTATTAATGCCTTCATTTGTTTGTTTAATTATTTACTTGTTTAATTATGTATTTTGTTAATTTGTTTCCCATTTTATTATTTATTCATTAATGTATTTATTTACTTATTTTTTATGTCGTTATTTAGTTCGTTACTTAGCTGTTTGCTTCTTCGTTTCCTGTTTATTTGTTTACTTCCTGTTTTTCTGGAACTATTCGTTAGTCTCCCATTTGTTTGTTTGATTTGTTGTCGCGTTCACTTTCCCTCACGTCAGGATTGGTCAGCTGACGGACCAATCGGCGTGCTGTTTGTGAGTTCGAACTCCTCTCCGGCCAATCACCGCGCGCGATTCGAATTCAGCCGGATTACGGGCAGGGGTTGTAAACACGCCCGTTCCCGGTTGACAGGCGGTCAGCGGCGGCGGAGCGATGAGCGGCGTGGTGCGCATGCGCGCTGGCTGATGTGACGCGCTCGGTCCCAGAATGCTGCCTGGTAAACAGACATGGAAGCACCTGGTGAAGACCTCCAGAGTCCCTGAGCACCACGCCGCCGCTCCGCGTTCCTCCTCCAGCCTCGTTCTGTGTCTCCTCTAACGGCTCAACACATCAGCTCGCTCTCGGAGCCTGGCTCGGATCTCTGAGCTCCGGGACAGTAGGTAAGAGAACAAAGATGACAGCGGCGTTAGCTGCTAATGGCTGTTCTGCTTCTCGACAGGGGCAGTTTGGATGCTAGCGATGCTAATGCTGGGCTGCAAATGGCTTCGGTTAGCACCGCGGAAGCTAACCGCACCGCAGAGAGTCGGGGTTTCATGCTAACAGGCTAACGGTGCAGTTAGCAGAGAAGCTAACCTGCTGCTAGCGCCCCCCCCCCCCCTTCCCGCTCCTCCTCCCTCTCAAACGGCAGAAACATTTTATTTTGGTGACGTAATTCTTGTCTAAGTTTAAATCTTATTCGCCTTTAACGGCGTGATTTTTCCACGTGACACTGTCGCACGTTCCCTCAGTTTATTCTTTGCACTTTTCTTGTTTTCTGTTTCGCCATGTTTTTTTTTGTTGTTGTTGTTGCTTTCACTCTGTCCAAGTGCACTTGTTCTAGGGAAGTGACTAGAGCAAATCTCTGAATGAATGGAGGAATGACAGCTGACCAACAGGGAAAAAAACAAACTTTTAGAAATGAAGTTTATAACAAAAGCAACAACTTATTTATATGTGAAAAGGTTTAACAGATGAACATGTAAAGATTTTATACTGAGAAACTATTAGTTTCATTCTCTATTCAGACACAATTCATGTGCATTAAGCATTTATATATATATATATTAATAACATGATAATTATCATTTTATATATATTCATCTTCTCATTATTGCTCTTGAATAGGAAACTGCAAAATGAAATTCTTGCGTTTTACTTGAAACGATGGCGTTTAGGACATTATGCAGTAAATCAAGTGCGCTATTCTAAACAGCTGGTTGTGATCCAGGATTCAGCCCAGACGTCTGCAGTGGCTCCTTTAAACAGAACTTTTATATGTCGTTACGACTTTACAGTCAGAATTTTTATCATAATATTCGATCAGGGATATTCTGTGTAGAAATATATAATTACATTACTACATACATACATACACACAGTAACAGTCAAAGGTTTGAACACAAGTTTTATGGATTTATTTTCTACATTCCAGAACAATACTGGATTTTTATGCCATTATGTAATTAAGTAATAATACCAACAACAGTAGCAGTCAGTTGTTATTTTAAGACGTGAAGGTCAGCTGTTCTGGAACAGTTCTTGCCAGGACAGTATTGTCAAGTGCATTTGCAAAACCCATTAAGCGCCACGATGAAACGGGCTCTCATGAATGAAGACCTTCCCAGGAAAGCAAGACCAAAACTGACCTCTGCTGCAAGAATGTGTGTGTGTGTATACCGATCCACCATAACATTAACACCACCGCCAGGTGAACTAAACCATTTTGGTCAAGTTGGTGACAGGATCATGGGCATCCAAGGCTCACTCATGCCCACGGGGACCAAAGGACAGTCTGTCCAGTCCAATCCCACAGAAAAGCCAGTGCTGCAGAAACCGATGAAAAAAAAAAATCATGCTTGTGATAGAAAGGCACCAGAATACCCATTGTACCACCGACCACTGTGCACGGGGACCAGTACGCAAAGGGTCTAAGACTGCAGACTCGGCCTCCAAACTCCACAGATCCATGTTTGATCCAAGGACGCTGAACCCAACAAACCACAGCACCCAAATGATCCACTTCCAACATCCTGGCGCCAGACACCACAACACACCACTAGAGGTCTTGTGGAATCACGCCCCAGTGGCACAAAGGGGAACCCGAAACCTAGGTGGTGTCGATGTTAAAGGTTTTAATGTTATGGCTGTTCTGTGTTTTTGTGATCCTGAGCCTGTATTAGAATTCTGTGTATTAGAATTGCCAGTAAAACAGAGCGCTTCCTCAACTCAGCTCGGTGGGGAATTATATTTATTTTAACCAGTTACGCGAACTGCAGGCCTGTGGTCACGCTGACTAACCACCTTACACCGAAACCATTTGCATAAATGCCATTTCCGCTGCTTGTGATAATGTCAGGCGTGGAATATAACATTTTAAAGCAATATTACTTTTTTTTTTTTCCAGAGGAGTGACCTTTAGGTGTGTTCTTTCTTATACGCATACCCGTTTGATTCTTAACATCCGCAGACTATACTGCCTGTATCATGCCTGTTTACTTAAAATTACAGACAGCCATTAGTACTGAATTCACCTGCGCTATCATGTATCAAAGCTTAAAATGTGTTAAAAAGCCTGAAGAGTTTTTTTTTTAGAGCTGATTTTTTTTCTTTGGGAAAGGGATTAACGAGACGGGATGCCAACTGCAGAGAGCTCTCAGGTGGTTAACCAGGGATAGCGCTTATTGGATCGGATTACTCTGTAGCGGCGGGTTGCTTCATAAGTAGCTCATGTACCAGAAAGCCACAACCAGATTCGCTTGGCCTTCAGCCGAGTGGCGTCTCCTGTTGGCAGACATGTGGCCGACTCCCTAAATGGCGGTCGTTGCGCGTGGACGATGAAAACAATACGATCAGCTTTCTCTCTCTCTCTCTCTCTCTCTCTCTCTCTCTCTCTCTCTCTCTCTCTCTCTCTGCCGTTTGCCTGCAGGTCCTGTGTTCAGCACACGTGGCCGAGCGGTATCACCAAAGCCGATGAGGATCTGCTGATTTGGGCTGCGGAGAGCTGTTTTTCACTTTTCAGTAGGTATGAGACGTTTTTTGCCCATAAGCTGCTATTTCGCAACCCTCTGCAGGTTAAAACAGTCAATGCGCTCTAGTAGCAGCGTCAGATATTCAGATCTGCAAAGAATAAAACACTTGGAGACACGCGTTTGACTACAATTGCATTTTGTTTTAATTTGATGATCAATGAGGTGATGTACTTCCTGTCCATTTGTGGTTCCGTTAGTTTGTAGAACATCTCCAGAACATTTAATCACTCACTTTACAGAAGGTATAAACAGCCGTTCCCTTAACAAAGTTGTCTTTTTTTCTCTCTCTCTCTCTCTCTCTCTTTTAAATTAAAGAAAAAATGCATGATGCATGAATTGGATCATGTGAACTCAGTTAGAGGGTCTGGGATGAGATCAGGATGATCACCACGAAAACACGCGCACACACACATATGCATGCATGGTTATTTGGACTCATTAGCTTTTTTTTTGCAGCATTTCAAAGGCCAACGCTGTCATAACAATTAACATCCAAGACAGTTTCAAAGTGTTATCAGGTCACACTGAAAGCAGAGGCGATGTATAGCAGTTAATAGATTTATATAGGGTAAGCAATGGTTTGGCTCTGATTCAACTTTGATTTGACTCTCGTTTGACTCTGATCCAGTTATCATTCAACTATGATTCGACACTCGATTCAACTATGATTGACTCTTGTATGATTTGACTCTTCATTCTCGTATGTTTTGACTTTTATTTGAATTTGATGCGACTCTCTCTTGACTTTCGCCTGTTTCGACTCTGATTTGATTCTTGCTGGACTCTAATTTGAATTTCGCCTGATTCGCCTCTGATTCGACTCTTGCTTGACTCTGATTTGACTTCCGCCTGACTTTGATTCAACTCTGATTTGACTCTCGCTCAACTTTGGCTCAATTCTGATTTGAACTTTGTTTGACTCTGATTCCACTCTTGTTCGACTCTCATTTACTACGATTCAACTATGATTCGACTCTGATTCGATTCTCGTTTGACTCTGGCTCGATTCTGATTTGACCCTCGTGTGACTGCAGGGATTGAACTAAGCACGCAGTTGTGTTTTGGGCTGTAGATATGAACTGCTACATTGAGCCATAGGACACAGTTATAGTGCTTTAGAATTGTCATGTGTTTAGAGACCATTCCTGGATTTTTACACACATTCTTGTCCTCTATTTTTTGTATGATTTCTCCATGCGTTTGGTAAAGGTTTTCACAAAATTTTGACTACTGAACGAAAGAGATTTGTTTTTAACCTCACATACCCTTTCTTCTTGTGTTTTTCATTATTATTATTATTATTTTATTTTTTTTTGGATTGCATGCTGTATGGTTTGAAACTAAATCCTACCAATCAAAGGAGCCAGTTACGCTGTGATTCCGACTTCTCACCACAACAGACGAAAAGGTGTGAAAGCGTCCAGAGAAATCCAAGCTGACCATAAGATGCTGTCAAGCCGTCATTGCACACCTGCAGCTGACTTGTGCCAGCGATGTGGAACGGACCGTAAAACTACAGGCAACAGTCAGCCGCAGGTGTGCAACGATGGCTCGAATTGGCACATGTGTCCAGCCGGAGATTAAAAAAAATAATGATTAGTGTATGAAAATACTACAGACCCTACTGTTTTTATCTACACAAATGAAATGACTTTTGTTTTGTTCTCTCTGCGCGTAGGTCCATCTCTCTCACACGTCCGCTAGAACTCGGAGGAGGCGAGGCTGGCGTGTAGGTTGTAGATTGGAACGGGTACCAAAGCTGCAAAAAGATTTAATCGTAACACACAGCATATCAGAATAAACAAACAGTGTTCAGTGCGCACAGGAAGCCAGGCTTAATGAGAATAAGAGTATATTAAAAGTCAGGATGTATAGCGTTGTCAGTTTCTCGATTGTTGCCTTTTTAAACTCCTTTTATAAGTGTATTTTTCCCTAAAGCAAAGGTTTCAAATGTAGCACACACCATGACCAAAAGTATGCAGACGACTGATCTTCACACCCATATGTTGCCTTGAAGCCGGAATCACATGATGCTCTTCGTATGCTGCAGCATTACACATTACCTTCACCGGAGCCAAGAAGCCCAAACACGTTCTACCACGACAAAAAGCCTCGGTGCACAAAGTGTACTCGACGAAGACACG
This sequence comes from Clarias fuscus, assembly GCA_030347435.1. Classification (NCBI taxonomy): domain Eukaryota; kingdom Metazoa; phylum Chordata; class Actinopteri; order Siluriformes; family Clariidae; genus Clarias; species Clarias fuscus. The sequence goes on from CM059217.1 coordinate 28,684,120, forward strand.
AAGTGTGGAAGAACTCGCGTGTCCTGCTGCACAGAGCCACTGTTTCATCTATTACATGTACAAGTAGTGGTGCTATAGGCTTTAGCTCTCACTTTATCTCAATCTAAACATCGATGCAGCGGCATTTTAATGTTCTGGTCTGTCCAGCACTTTTATTTAAATTTCGTAGTTCACTACCTAAACCGAACCAGAGTCTCTGCTGTGACTTTTATTGGTTTGCTGAATTATTATTTTTTTTTTTTCTTTCTCTCATTAAACTTCACTGGAAGTAGATGCACATCTCTGTCACAACTACTTGCAGAAACTAAAGAAAACACACCGCCACCCAAGTACATGATCAGCACCACAGCTACTAAACACATCAGATATATTTCAGTGTAAACACATCTGTGCTTCAGGGTGTTTTCTGAGTGTCCTTGGAAGTGGAAATCAGTTACACCAGACCTTGGGTTTGTATATGCAAGTTGTGTGTATTTGATTTGTGTACAGTAAATAGCTTCTCGGCGACGCTTGAGCGTGTGAAAGTGGGATTTTATTTAAAAAAAAATTTTTTTTTTTTTTTACAGTAGCTCTGTTTTCCTGAACAAAGACACACGCGGGGAGTAATCATAGCGCGCGCGTGTGCGTGCCCTGTGTTTTGCTGAGTCACGTGATCGCGGCCGAAGTTTTAATCCCTCGGTAAAGCGCGCTCGATGTGATTGATCCGGTTCATCTCCGCCGCGATGCGAGCGCACACCGAGAGTCCTGAGCTCAGCTCGTAGCTGGAGGAGGGGGGGTGGGGGGGAATCATCGCCGATTCGCCCCTCGGTGTGTTTAACCCGAGCGCTGACTGGCTGTGTGTGTGTGTGTGTCTCCCTCCGTTCTAGCGGTGAAGCATGTCGGAAAGGGCCGAGGAGGGCGAGCCGCGGGCGGAGCAGCGCGCCAGAGCGCCGCCCAGACACCAGCAGCAGCGGACTGAAGGCGCGTCAGCAATGGCGGCCATCGGCGAGCGCGCGGCGTCTCTCCCGAGTCCGGAAGTCATGCTGGGCCAGGCGTGGAGCTGCTGGGTGGACGCCGTGAAGCTGCACGCGACCGACGGTGAGTCCTCCAGCCGTAACCCATAGCAACGAGTGGAAAAAAAGAAAGAAAGAAGGCAGCCGGCGGTAAAGCAGCGACAGAGCAAATGTTTACCCGAATATCAGAGTCACATCCAGTCAGTCACTCAGTCTCAGCACACCTGGATCATATACCACACTTTATCTGTTTATATACCACACACTGTTTATATACCACACTTTATCTGTTTATATACCACACACTGTTTATATACCACACTTTATCTGTTTATATACCAACACTGTTTATATACCACACTTTATCTGTTTATATACCACACACTGTTTATATACCACACTTTATCTGTTTATATACCACACACTGTTTATATACCACACTTTATCTGTTTATATACCACACTTTATCTGTTTATATACCACACACTGTTTATATACCACACTTTATCTGTTTATATACCACACACTGTTTATATACCACACTTTCTGTTTATATACCACACACTGTTTATATACCACACTTTATCTGTTTATATACCACACACTGTTTATATACCACACTTTCTGTTTATATACCACACACTGTTTATATACCACACTTTATCTGTTTATATACCACACTTTATCTGTTTATATACCACACACTGTTTATATACCACACTTTATCTGTTTATATACCACACTTTATCTGTTTATATACCACACACTGTTTATATACCACACTTTATCTGTTTATATACCACACTTTATCTGTTTATATACCACACACTGTTTATATACCACACTTTCTGTTTATATACCACACACTGTTTATATACCACACTTTATCTGTTTATATACCACACTTTATCTGTTTATATACCACACTTTATCTGTTTATATACCACACTTTATCTGTTTATATACCACACACTGTTTATATACCACACACTGTTTATATACCACACACTGTTTATATACCACACTTTATCTGTTTATATACCACACTTTATCTGTTTATATACCACACTTTATCTGTTTATATACCACACTTATCTGTTTATATACCACACTTACTGTTTATATACCACACTTTATCTGTTTATATACCACACTGTTTATATACCACACTGTTTATATACCACACTGTTTATATACCACACTGTTTATATACCACACTTTATCTGTTTATATACCACACTGTTTATATACCACACTGTTTATATACCACACTGTTTATATACCACACTGTTTATATACCACACTGTTTATATACCACACTGTTTATATACCACACTGTTTATATACCACATTTTATCTGTTTATATACCACACACTGTTTATATACCACACTTTATCTGTTTATATACCACACTTTATCTGTTTATATACCACACTTTATCTGTTTATATACCACACTTTATCTGTTTATATACCACACTTTATCTGTTTATATACCACACTTTCTGTTTATATACCACACTGTTTATATACCACACTGTTTATATACCACACTGTTTATATACCACACTGTTTATATACCACACTGTTTATATACCACATTTTATCTGTTTATATACCACACTTTATCTGTTTATATACCACACTTATCTGTTTATATACCACACTTTATCTGTTTATATACCACACTTTATCTGTTTATATACCACACTTTATCTGTTTATATACCACACTTTATCTGTTTATATACCACACTTGATCTGTTTTATATACCACACTCTGTTTATATACACACACTTGATCTGTTTATATACCACACACATCTGTTTATATACCACACTTTATCTGTTTATATACCACACATCTGTTTATATACCACACTTGATCTGTTTATATACCACACACTGTTTATATACCACACTTGATCTGTTTATATACCACACACTGTTTATATACCACACTTGATCTGTTTATATACCACACACCGTTTATATACCACACTTGATCTGTTTATATACCACACACCGTTTATATACCACACTTGTATCTGTTTATATACCACACTGTTTATATACCACACTTTACTGTTTATATACCACACTGTTTATATACACTTTATCTGTTTATATACCACACACTGTTTATATACCACACACTTTATCTGTTTATATACCACACTTAATATACCACACTTTATCTGTTTATATACCACACTTGATCTGTTTATATACCACACTTGATCTGTTTATATACCACACACTGTTTATATACCACACTTTATCTGTTTATATACCACACTGTTTATATACCACACTGTTTATATACCACACTGTTTATATACCACACTGTTTATATACCACACTGTTTATATACCACACTGTTTATATACCACACTGTTTATATACCACACTGTTTATATACCACACTGTTTATATACCACATTTTATCTGTTTATATACCACACACTGTTTATATACCACTCACTGTTTATATACCACACTTTATCTGTTTATATACCACACTTTATCTGTTTATATACCACACTTTATCTGTTTATATACCACACTTTATCTGTTTATATACCACACTTTATCTGTTTATATACCACACTTTCTGTTTATATACCACACTTTCTGTTTATATACCCACACTGTTTATATACACACAGTTATATACCACACTTTATCTTTATATACCACACTTTAATCTGTTTATATACCACACTTTATCTGTTTATATACCACACACTGTTTATATACCACACTTTATCTGTTTATATACCACACACTGTTTATATACCACACTTTATCTGTTTATATACCACACACTGTTTATATACCACACTTGATCTGTTTTATATACCACACACTGTTTTATATACCACACTTGATCTGTTTTATATACCACCACCGTTTATATACCACACTTGATCTGATTATATACCACACACCGTTTATATACACACACTTTATCTGTTTATATACCACACTGTTTATATACCACACTGTTTATATACCACACTGTTTATATACCACACTTTATCTGTTTATCATACCACAACTTAATATACCACACTTGATCTGTTTATATACCACACTTGATCTGTTTATATACCACACTTGATCTGTTTATATACCACACACTGTTTATATACCACACTTGATCTTTTTTTATATACCACACACTGTTTATATACCACACTTGATCTGTTTATATACCACACACTGTTTATATACCACACTTGATCTGTTTATATACCACACACTGTTTATATACCACACACTGTTTATATACCACACTTGATCTGTTTATATACCACACACGGTTTATATACCACACACGGTTTATATACCACACTTGATCTGTTTATATACCACACACGGTTTATATACCACACTTGATCTGTTTATATACCACACTTGATCTGTTTATATACCACACTTTATCTGTTTATATACCACACACTGTTTATATACCACACTTGATCTGTTTATATACCACACACTGTTTATATACCACACTTTATCTGTTTATATACCACACACTGTTTATATACCACACTTGATCTGTTTATATACCACACACTGTTTATATACCACACTTGATCTGTTTATATACCACACACCGTTTATATACCACACTTGATCTGTTTATATACCACACACCGTTAATATACCACACTTTATCTGTTTATATACCACACTGTTTATATACCACACTGTTTATATACCACACTGTTTATATACCACACTTTATCTGTTTATATACCACACTTAATATACCACACTTGATCTGTTTATATACCACACTTGATCTGTTTATATACCACACACTGTTTATATACCACACACTGTTTATATACCACACTTGATCTGTTTATATACCACACACGGTTTATATACCACACACGGTTTATATACCACACTTGATCTGTTTATATACCACACTTGATCTGTTTATATACCACACTTGATCTGTTTATATACCACACACTGTTCATATACCACAGTACAACTGTTTGTATACTACACCTTACCTCTTCATAGACACAACAATTTACCTCTTTATGGACTACATTTTGTTTATATACCACACTTTACCTCTTCATATACTACACTCTAACTGATCATACACCACATTTGACTTATTTATATACCTCACTCTGCCTCTTCATATACTGCACATTACCTGTTTATATCCCACACTTTATCTCTTTATATACAGCACTGTAGCATTACTCTAACAATAAAGCATATACTCTTGACCTGCCCAATTTTTAATACCATACGAAAACAACTTCTACCTGAACAAGATTTTAAAAACATATTCTGCAAGATAAAACCAGAAAAACTTTTACAATTTTTATTAAAAGTGCACCTAAAGAACCCTATGTAAAGTCTTGTTCTTCTGGCCAAGGCCATGTTTAATGTGATATTTATTTTTATTATTATTTTTATTTACTTTTTCCACAACTCTTTAAATCCCTTATATTATAACATAATATTATATTGGTTCAAATAAATCAGTTTAATATTTGGTATGTATTTGCCATGAAATATCCTGGGAAGCTGATATGGCAATAAACCCTTATACAAACAAACTAAACCTCTTTATATACCACATTCTCTCTCTTTATATCCCCATTTTTACCTGTTTATATATCTCTCACTCCTAACCTGTCTATGTCCCACATTTAATTTGTTTATATCTCTGTTTTTACCTGCTTATGTCCTGCACGTTACCTCTTTATACCTCACTCTTAACCTGTTTATGTCTCACACACTTGGTCCTAATTTCCCACATTTAACAACATTTAATAAGTTAGCATTTAACTTGTACCTTGTCCTCTACCTGTTTATATCATGTTTATATATTTATGTATTGCCAAACAATAACAGTCAGGGGTCGGGGTTCAAGACCCCATTGTCAGGTCCTCACTGTTAGGTCCTTGGGCCACACCCTTATCCCTACACCCCATACAACCCAGCCACTGCATGTAGTTCTGCTCTTACGCCGGGTTAGAAAATAGGATAGTTGCAAAAGGAAGTTGCAAATAGGATAGTTGCATTTTGCGTAAAACCTGTGCCAGGGGATCAAATTATCCAATATGGCCACCCCGGGATAAAGGGGACAAAGCCCATAAAAAAAGTATTATTAGACTGACTACCTGTGTGTGGTTTACTGTTGACCTTTTAATCATAGTGTGTCTGTTTACCTAAGTGCCTACCTGTTTATCAGTGTGTTTTAATTCGATTAAATATTATCTGTATAGCACTGTTAACGATGATCATTGTCGCAAAGCAGCTTTGCAGAATCAAAAGAAAATGATGGAATTGTGTATGAAATGTGAAATGTGTATGAATCAAAATAAGTAATTTTGTCTACATGGCTAACTTTTGTTAATGCGCAACTGTTATAGCTATACTGTTTATCTACTTATCGTATCTACTTGGATTACTTTTTAATGAGTTATATGTGCATAAGTGTGTTTATATATTTAACAGCGTACTAATTTAATTTCGCTAAATGCATGTCCTTTTGACTCCTTTTTATAGGCATAGACCCGGAAGAAAGTTTTAAAGAGTGTGGAAGGAACCGTGAAGCCATGCGACTGTGCAGAGATGGTAGGTGCTTTCTTTCTCGCTCTCTCTCTCCATTTATCATGTAGATGTCACGGCTTATTCGAGTCAGTAACAAAAATTTCCTGCGTGTGGCAGCATTTTAGCCTTAAATCGGGCAAAAACAGTTGCTAGATTCAGGGAAAAGGACTTATTGATGGTGGTGGCAAATAAAAAAGTCTAATTTATTTATAGCACATTTAAAAAAACAACCGAAGTTGACCAAAGTGCTATACAATGATTTGAAAAAATAAAACAACCAAGATTAAACAACGTGAATTAAAATTACAATAGCCACTGGACTTAAGAGCAGTGGAGACGTGTTCTCTGGAGTGACGAATCACGCTTCTCTGTCTTGCAATCTGATGGATTACGTCTGGGTTTGACGCTTGCCAGGACCCAACAAGCTACCAAGCAAGGTCCATAAAGACTTGACTGGTGTGGAAGAGTCCAGACCTCAACCCGATTGAACACCTTTAGGACGAATGAGAGCGGAGACTGTGAGCCAAGTCTTCTCGTCCAACGTTAGTTACCTCACAAATGCGTTTCTGGAAGAATGGTCAAAAATTCCCATAAACGTTCTCCTAAACCTGGTGTAATGTACAGTATGTGTATGTGTATGTACACACACGCACTAGAGCTAAAACAAAACTAGAGGCTCACTTTGTAGTCCAAAAGGCATGTAATTTTTGGGAGAGCTAAATTTAACCAGAGGCAACAAGAAGTAGGCGAGTCAATAGAGAGCACGATGAAATGGCAAGATACAGTCTTTTGGTGGTACTGAGAGACAGACAGACGTTTATCAGAGCAATTACAAAAGGATGCCAAAATGCTTAAAGGTAACTTTAAAGCAGGAACCTCCAACACTGTTAATGTTCAAAGACGACAGCATCCCAACCGAAGCAGCAAAGTGCAAAGCAGGCAGCCAGTTAAGAAATCACAGGAGGAACGACAAACCTAATGTGTGTGAAGTAACTAAAAAAAAAAAACCAATACAATAATAAAGGGAATCAAATGCTTCTGAGCTTTGACTCTGGATTCAAAGGTTTGTAAAGTAGGTGCCGCTCTAATATTAAGTTCCATAATTTAGGCTTAGCATCAGCAAACGTTCGGGAACCTCTGAGTTTTAATCTACATCTTAGGACAGACTGGAGTAACCGGTCTGAGGATCTGGGATTTCTTGATATCGTATTCGGCTGTAGACGCTCAGAGATGTTAAAAAAAACAAGTAATAAAATCAATCCTGTGGCGAACCGGGAGCCAGTGAAGAGATTTTTGATCCCGGAGTGATGTGGTCGCGTTCGCATGTGCGCCGGTTTAGAGTCGAGCAGGAGAATTTTTAGACAAGCTGTAGGCGAGAGAGAGAGAGAGATGACTGATTCCTATATATATTATATTACAGTAATCAAGTTGAGATTACATAAAAGCATGAATTACTTTTTCAAAATTTGCGAATGATTAAAAGCAGCTTAACCTTCGCTAAAATTCCTAGTTGAAAGAAACTAGATTCAACCACTGAGTTTTTTTTATCTATTTGTCAAATTTTAAATCCTTCTCACATATTACACCTAAATTCCTTATTTAAAGTTGCTACCAGGAGCACAACAAGGAATCCATTTGTCCAAAAGTGCCTATCAGTTTTATTTACATTTAATTTGAGGAAAATGTAGAGACATCCATGCTTTAATGTCATCTAAACCAGCCATAAGGGACTGAATGTGTGTGGTCAAGGGTGTGGCAGTCACATAACTGGGAAAGGAGACACAAGTGAGTGTTGCTAATCAGTGTCTGTGTATTGCTGTCTGTGCTCTCTATATAATTTCAGTTCTCCTTTTGAATCACGTAAAATGCACACCGTTGATCCATACCGACCCCTTGGCATGAGCAGTCGAAAGAACATCATTCATCTGTAACGTCTTTATTGTTAGTTAAAACGAGCTCATTTTAAAAAGCTGAACAAGAGCCGCCGAGTTCTCACGCACGTCTTAATCCGAATAGTCGTTAGTCGCAGCCCTAGCTGGTATAAATGAAAGGGCAGTTATGACTGTACCGTATCTTTGGTAAAGCTCGTACAGGTTTTCAAACTTGGTTGTGAGTTACATTACATTGTGGCAAATGGTATAGAATGTTTTTATTAAACATAAAATAATGAAATAACCGACATAGCAGCTGATCTTAGCATACTGTCAGGGTTAACAAACATGTTCGTCGGCGCTGTGCTATGGCAAGATCAACAAATCCTTATTTACACAAATTAATGATGAGTCATTATCATAATCCTCTCCCATCATCATCATCTGCCAGTTTTTCACCTCTTCATTATAACGACAGATTCTTTAATAACGAATTCTGTTTACGCGTCATTAGGCCCGTCTAAAGCAGAGCGCAGATATCAAGTTCTCTCCTCGATTGACTTTGTGAGACGGAGGACATTTAAGAAGGATTAAAGTAAGCAAGGTGGAGAGCGAGAGAAAGAGACCATATCTTGCCTAAGTGTTGCATAAGTATAATATGGAAATTGAATTGCTCAGAAAGTGGAGTTCTGCAGTACTGTGCACTTCATATTAAATTAAATAATGTTAATTAAATGAAAGAATCGAGAGCAAATGTTTTATTCCGCAAAGTGCCTAAAGATACAATGTAAAAACCGGTTGTTTATGTAACAACCTCAGCAGCGACCTCGTTTCCCCCCCCTTGTCCGTTCCAACCGCTCAACATTCAGCATCACCAGTACACTAATCACCGGCCTGATCATCTGTTGATCAATATAAACCGCAAATATGATTGCAAAAGTATCGTACAGTATCGACCCCATCACAAGTTAAAGTTTTTAGGTCTTTTTAGGTCCGTCAAACCGTTCTCTATAACCACTGTGTGTGTATCCTATTCCCGGGTCGATCCTGGATGCGGTGCCAACCAGTCACACACTACATGCAATTTGGAAATGTCAGTGAGTCTACAGTGCATGTCTTTGGACTGTGGGAGGAAACGGAGCATGCTGAGGAAATCCCCCAAGCACAGAAGGGAGAACATGCAAACTCCACACACTGAGGCTGGCGGTCACATTAGCGATTAGTGGACGCAACGGTTCAAAACCAAGAGCGTGAATATCTTAGACATTGATACAATCAAGTGAGAAGTCGCTCTTGCCACTTGTAGTGTCTTGTGGGTGTGAACAGAACTCGTCTCGTTTCTGCACTGTCCGGGTTTTTTGTTTTTGCTCAGTCGCCTTTCTTTTTTTATAATTTCTAAGAGCTAACTAGACTATCATGAATAAATTAACACATTAATCTGCGTAAAAATTTTTTAAAACTTGCTTCATTTACTCATTATGTTCCAGCATTCAAACCAGGCTAACTCTGCTGTTGACGCACCACTAAACCTCCGCTACTTTCCTTTCACGTTTTGTTTTACTACTTAATGAGAGGGATTAATATATCATAACCATTATGACATGGTATGGGTCCAAGGCTGTCTTTTGGATTTGTCGCTTCTTTCTTTCATCGAGCGTTGCGCAGGTGCCGACGTGGCTCCGCGTCATGCACGTAATCAGGGAACGAAAGAGCGACAGTCAGTCGAATGGTCATCAAGCCGAGGCTCGGATTGAGAGTTTGTGACGTGAATTAACATCTCCTTCCACTCCATCAGAACCATCATTTATCTAACAGTGTATTAGCACGGTGATGCAATGGAGACAGCGTACAAGCTGCAGGGAAGCGTTCCACGATTTACAATCCGATTGAAGAGAACTTGCAGAACGGGAATGGACCCATGGGCGTTCCGTGTAGTGAAAGCTGCTTTAGTCTCAGAATAAAAGGTTCTTGACTTGCTAAACAGGTAACCAAAAAAAAGAAGCTGTTTATTTAAAAAAATTAATATTTTTTTTACTTCTTCTCTAAAGGTACGGTGAAAAGATGCGCCCTGTGTGCAAAGGTTACAAAAGATCTAAAATCAGATCTGTTTTTACGCAAGTCTGCGTTTTCATTGTTCCAAGAATTACCTGTCGCATAGTGTTTTCATTTCGGTTTCACTTTCACGCTTACCAGAAGTTTTAACGCATCTACTGGAAACCGCTCTGTCCACGCCCACAACCTGCCCGAACACAGGAAAAAGAAAGCTCCGCCCTACCCTCGAACCATGACTTTTCTCAGAGTAAACCTGTAGAAGCTTCGAATTCAGTTCAGTGTCAATCTGATGAGCTTTACCTGCATGTGAATTACATCACATCGTCTAAACTGGATATCTCGCGTGGGTTGTTTGACCTGCATACGATGGATGAGTGATGCAACTAGAGCTGCAATGATGAATCGTTATTATCGATTAATTTGAATTTATGGTTTATGTCGATGTTGAAAAGTGAAAATCGATTTTATTGATGCCACAGAGCATGTCTCAAGCCTGATGCAGTGGACAGACTCGTGTTCCTCTCTGATAACATGTAAAATGCTTTCAAATCTGTTTGATTTGTTTAGCGTGTAAGTTGCGTGTGGTTTACAAAATTCTTTTTCTTCAGTGATTAAAAAAAATCTATTCTATTTTTTATAAAAAGTAATTTAGGTCTACAGCTTGCACTTTAACTAGATTAACCAGGACTTGTGAAGACAAAAGGTGTAAGTTTGTACTTTATTAATCATTAGTCATTTATGTTTTGTTCTACTGATTACTGTTTTTTTTTTTAAATAACAAGAAAACTTGTTAGTGAAAGTAGGTTTGTACAAAAGTAGGTTTGTACTAAAAAAAATTGCGCTTTTTAGTACAAACAAGGATCAAATAAAATAACTTTTTTTGTTTTACTCACTTTTATTCTTTTTAAGAAAAAATCTTGTCTTGAATTTTGTCTCAGAAAATCAGAGATTCAATTTATAGGACATATCTCTCAGCTCTAGATGTAACAGGAATTGAAACTGCTTCGTTACTCCAGGGTTCGGATCCTGAGATAGAGTTATTCCTCCGGGAAGGAAATCTATGCCATTTATCACTTACAACCCATTCCCAATAAGCCGCATGATTTGACACCATTTCATGGGTCTACTACAAACAGTACAGGACTAGTTGATTCGTTTGTACAGAAGATATTTAAAAAAATTATAATAATAAGCCTGCAAGATAATACTGTTACACCGCTGATAATACCGTTATTTCTGTCCAGAGTTGCATTCATTTTTCTCCAAAATCTTGTATCTATGATAGTAGAGCCAGACCACTGTATAAAGCCTTCTCCAACACGTCCCAAAGATTCTCAATGGTGTTAAAGTTTGGACTCTGTGGTGGCCAATCCATGTGGAAAATTATATCCCATGCTCCCTGGACCATCTTTCACCATCCTGGCATCGCCATCTTGGAATATACACACGTGGACAAAATTGTTGGTACCCTTCGGTCAATGAAAGAAAAACTCACAATGGTCACAGAAATAACTTTAATCTGACAAAAGTAATAATAAATAAGAATTCTATGAATGTTAACCAATGAAAGTCAGACATTGCTTTTCAACCATGCTTCAACGGAATTATAAAAAAAAAATGAACTCATGGAACAGGCCTGGACAAAAATGATGGTACCCCTAACTTAATAGTTTGTTGCACAACCTTTTGAGGCAATCACTGCAATCAAACGATTCCTGTAACTGTCAATGAGACTTCTGCACCTCTCTGCAGGTATTTTGGCCCACTCCTCATGAGCAAGCTGCTCCAGTTGTTTCTGGTTTGAAGGGTGCCTTTTCCAGACAGCATGTTTCAGCTCCTTCCAGAGATGCTCAATAGGATTGAGGTCAGGGCTCATAGAAGGCCACTTTAGAATAGTCCAATGTTTTCCTCTTAGCCATTCTTGGGTGTTTTTACCTGTGTGTTTTGGGTCATTGTCCTGTTGCAAGACCCATGACCTGCGACTGAGACCCAACTTTCTGACACTGGCCAGCACATTTCTCTCTAGAATCCCTTGATAGTCTTGAGATTTCATTGTACCCTGCACAGATTCAAGACACCCTGTGCCAGATGCAGCAAAGCAGCCCTAGAACATAACAGAGCCTCATTCATGTTTCACAGTAGGGACAGTGTTCTTTTCTTTATATGCTTCATTTTTCCGTCTGTGAACATAGAGCTGATGTGCCTTGGCAAAAAGTTCCATTTTTGTCTCATCTGTCCATAGGACGTTCTCCCAGAAGCTTTGTGGCTTGTCAACATGTAGTGTGGCATATTCCAGTCTGGCTTTTTTATGATTTGTTTTCAACAATGCTGTCCTCCTTGGTCGTCTCCCATGTAGTCCACTTTGGCTCAAACAACGACGGATGGTGCGATCTGACACTGATGTTCCCTGAGCATGAAGTTCACCTTGGATCTCTTTAGAAGTCTTTCTGGGCTCTTTTGTTACCATTCGGATTATCCGTCTCTTTGATTTGTCATCAATTTTCCTCCTGCGGCCACGTCCAGGGAGGTTGGCTACAGTCCCATGGATCTTAAATTTCTGAATAATATGTGCAACTGTAGTCACAGGAACATCTAGCTGCTTGGAAATGGTCTTATAGCCTTTACCTTTAACATGCTTGTCTATAATTTTCTTTAGAATCTCCTGAGACAACTCTTTCCTTCGCTTCCTCTGGTCCATGTTGAGTGTGGTACATACCATGTCACCAAACAACACAGTGACTACCTGGAGCCCTATATATAGGCCCACTGACTGATTACAAGATTGTAGACACCTGTGATGCTAATTAGTGGACACACCTTGAATTAACATCTCCCTTTGGTCACATTATTTTCAGTATTTTCTAGGGGTACCATCATTTTTGTCCAGGCCTGTTCCATGAGTTTATTTTTTTTAATAATTCTGTTGAAGCATGGTTGAAAAGCAATGCCTGACTTTCATTGGTTAACATTCATAGAATTTTTACAAATTATTACTTTTTCAGATTAAAGTTATTTCTGTGACCATTGTGAGTTTTTCTTTCATTGACCGAAGGGTACCAACAATTTTGTCCACGTGTGTACTTGTTCAGGCAGGGAATAAAACAAATCCATTGATCTGATAATTCAGAATATTCAGGTCATCAGCTGACCTCAATTTTCTGCTATATAATGTTGGTGAACCTAGACCTGACCAATACGGGCAACCCCAGATCTAATGCAACGGACAATTTTTTCCTGGGATTAAGACGAGACGATGACGTGACGTCATGTCACGGATATCAGTGTACAGTGACAGTGACAAAATCAGTAGTAGCAGTATTGTTGAAGAAAAAGAAGACGCTGGGAAGACGCTCCTGTGACTAAGACTAGATGAAAATACTTATTGGTTCCTCCGACTAAAACTAGATGAAAATATTTATTGGTTCCTCTGACTAAAACTAGACAAATACTTATGGTTTCCTCTGACTAAAACTAGACAAATACTTATGGGTTCCTCTGACTAAGACTAGACGAAAATGTCCAGACTTTTAGTCGACTACAACTTGACTAAACAAATATAGGATAAGATTGACTAAATATGATAAATATTAACAGGGTCAGAAAGCTCATTTATCCGGGACTAAGACGAAGACTAAAATAGAAAATACCTGACAAAATTAACATTACCCAGATCATAACACTGCTGCCTCTACAGGCTTGTATGTTTGTTTTTTACCTGTATACACCCATCACACTGGAACAAGTTAAATATGGACTCATCAGACCGCATGACCTCCCCCCCCAGACCAGTGTTCCTCATGTCTATTCTAAAGACCACCAGACATTCTAAAGACATTTTCGGTCAAGATGCTGGAGAGTCATAATCTCTCTCTCTCTTTAATTCCATCTCTCTTCTTTTCCCACTTCTCAGACACCTTTCGGTTTTCATTTTTTCCTTTCTTTTTTTTAATCTGTTTTCTAAACCGATGTCCAGTGGATTTGCTAGTTTTATTTTTTATTAAGAGCCATCTGGACCTTCTCAGCGTGACGGTGTGCCGTCTTGCTCGTGTGATGCTCACCCCATGCGTCTTCTAATGTGTGTAATTAGACTAAAGCTGCCCAAGTGCTCTTGAACTCTGATCAACAAGCTATTTTTGTTTAAAAAAAAAAAAAAAGCCATGACTAAACCAAACCAATCCAGCCACAGAAGTACTCATGCTGAATGTCCCCCCTCCCCTCACAAGTCCTTCCCGGATCAGCAGTCTGTATAAACTCCTTTTAGAGCGGAGGGTCCTGCTCGTAATAATGATTGAATGTTGCAGCAGGATGCTATTATGACCTTGCTCTTCATTACCCCTGCTAGTGTTTATTTATTAAGGCATGAAGGGACTGGTAGACCACTTGATTTACTGTAAGTGCCACTCGAAGTGTGTTAAGTATAATGGGGGCCCTTGAATCATCCACCGCCATCGAGCGGCTCCCACACGAGCCATGAAAAGCGTCATTCAAGCACCGCGAGCTGTTAAGAAACCTGAAGAGAGGAGGTGGACTGTAGCACTTTGCATCTTTACACTTGAGGAACACACGTGACGCGCTGTCTAGGTTACGGAGTCTGAATTTAAATCAGCAGCCTTGTTAAGAAGAAGTGGAAGATGATCAAGTAATTTCGGATGATTATTTATACAGTATACATTAAATGCTGCTGAATATGCTTTAGGAGAAATACATCATCATGAAGAAGCATGACAATAAAGAAGGAAAAATGTTTTTAAAAATATTTTAATCAATGATAAAATTAGGATAACAAAAGGTAGTCGTGATTATTTGGGTCAAGCAAGAAATAAGTTCTTTTTTTTTATCTAAGTAATTACTCTCGAATTGTTAAAACAGCTAGAAGGTAAAATATTACTTTTTTTTTTGTTTATTTGTTTCAAACATGAACAGCGATTCATTTATTTTCTCGCCCTTTCTTTCCCGTTTAATATAATCTTTGATTTCGATTTTGTGCTGATTATGTGGAGAGATGAATGAAATAATGAATGATGATGATGAAAAATAAAATCCTCCTCATGCTTAGGTTCATATCATCGGATCAGTTCAGATATTAATCTCAAATCTTCAAAACCACGTGCCGGTTTCTGGGAAAGAAGAACAACCGTCACATATTTTTATCAGCGCACGTCTACGGTGATTTGAATACGTTGCTCTTAAACAAATCGCATTCTTTCCTGTTCATTCCGAGTTCGGTTGTATAATCGGCGATGTGAATCGGAGGCATTAACGTCCGCCTAGGCGTTTGTTGGCACGGTTATTTGCTTTGCTCGCGTCTGCACAGTGACAACGAAAAAGCATCCGTGTGCATCTAACCAGAGCAGATGCTGGCCAGGATAGACTCCCAGGCTGTACATAGACTGTATGGTTTTTCAGACTGGCATCGAGTCTGAGTGTTCTCCCTCCCTCCCTTCTTCTGTCTCTCCCTCACTCACTCACTCACTCACTCACTGTGTGTCTTTCTCTCTCGCTCTATCTCTCACTTCCCTGAGGCAAGCTCCAGAATGGCTGGCTCAGTAGCTCGTCTTTTCCTTTTTTTTTTTTTCTTCTTCTTTTTTTTTTTCTTTCCCCTAACTCTGTAAAAACAGCGAGAGTTCAGCCGAGAGCAATCGTCTGCCTGCGCGCCTCGCCAAACAGGCCGATCGTTTTCTCAAAGACGTCTGACTCGGGGCCGAGCTCCTGCACAACTCCACGTGTTTGCTTCCGAGTGCATCTGTGTGTGGCCTCGTTTAACGTTTTTCTTTTTTTTTGTTTGTTTGTTTCCCCCTCGATTGAGGCCTGGACGTTGCTCGGGCTGCGTGAAAAGAAAATTTCTTGGGTCTTCATTGGAAAATATTTATACAGATAACACGCCGCACACACCCAAACATTGGCGCCGTTCCCGGAGCCCTTATGAGCGGCCTTTTTTTTTTGTGTGTGTGTGTGTGTGTGTGTGTGTGTGTGTGTGTGTGTGTGTGTGTGCGCGCGCGCGTGTTGTTCAGCCTGGCAGTGGCAATCAGTGAGTGTAAAGTAAAAGTAAACCCGTGTATGTATGTGTGTTTTGTAAGAAATAATTGGTGGCAGTTTTTTAATTGTAGTGAAGTCAGTGCATTTAAGACTAACTTTTCTTGTTTGTTTGTTTTTCTCTTATGCAGATATGCCTATTTTCGGGCAGTGTCCCGCGCAGGACGACTTTTACTTGGTCATGTGCAGCCACTGCAGTCAGGTCGTCAAGCCCCAGGCCTTCCAAGCACACTACGGTAAGACTCGACTTGGATTCACTTCCTTCATCTCTCTCTCTCTCTCTCTCTCTCTCTCTCTCTTTTTCCGCTTATCTCTCTGAAGGAAATTAACACTCCCACCTCTGCTCGGTGTCTGTTGTGTGAAAACAGAGCATGAGGGAGAGAGCTAGCAGGCGAGAGAGAGAGCTAGCAGGCGAGCGAGAGATCATCAGCCTTTGATTTCCACTTTGTGTTTACACTCGTCTGGTTAATATTTGATGCGCCCCCTTTCCTTTTAATCCAAATCCACCGATTTTTAACTCGCGTAGTCGAGGAGTACAGGTGCTCAGGAATACCCGATCACACGCATAAGCTGCCCCATCGCGCTCGCAAGCGGGTTAAAACAAAATGTACCCCCACCGATGACGGAGAGAAATTCGATGCCGGATTTGTCCAGCTGCTCTCAGCGTGCACTGATAACGCACCAAATCCGCATCCGTTGCTAATAATACGAGCCAAACGTTTTATGTTTAAGCCCCCGATCAGCCTGTGGTGACAGGTCGCGACAAAAGCGGAAGGGGGGGTACCAGGAAGCAAGCTCACAGAGACAGCTGGTTTGTACAGTGCGAGCTGAGGAATTACTGAGGAATTACTAACAAGTTATTAGAAAAGAATCAATTTCAGAAATCTCTATCCCGTTTCTATGCTGGTCATGAAACAGTAAACCAGCTGTCTGCATTTATGGGAGAATGCTCATCTGTACAGTATGTCTACATGTGTTTTGTGAATAAGAAGGGCTTGATATACAGTTGTGTCCTGAGATTTGTTATGAAGGAGTACTTGAGTCATTGCTAGAGATTTGGGAAAAATCTATTAAGTTATGAATTCACGCATCGCCACAGGCTTAGTCGTGTCCAATTCTCACCCGTCATTGGTACGATACCACCATCGAGTCTACTACTACCAGTCAGACTCTCGCGTGTTTTCTTCGAACCACGTAACCCCTGCCAGCTGCATCTTTTTTTTTTTCTTTTTCTTTTTTCTTTTTCTTTACTCCTAAATTTATTTTCTCCCTACTTTAGTCGTGTCCAATTCCTCCCCATCACTAGGGGGCTCCCACATTTTTAGCTACTACTACCACTCAGTCGAGAGAGCCGAAGACTATCATGTGTTTCCCATCTTTTCGATCCCATTTTTTCAAACAGCTCGCTCACGCACCGTTGGGGGCGGAGTAACACACTCTGAGGACAGCGCTATCCGCTCCTTTTGCCCGCATGAGCTCACTGACGCCCCTGATTGGCTGTAGAGCCGTAATTAATGTGGGAGCACCAAGTACCTCTCATCCCTCCCCTCTGAGAGAGCTCGGCCAATCAGCTCTCTCTAGACCTCCGTCTGCGAGAGGTTACAGCATCACCTGGCAATCGAACCAGCACTCTCCAGAAGAATTTTTGTATGTTTATAATGGAGACAAACCAGTCGATCGGCCAGTTACCAGAATCGGGTTGTTTTTCAGTTTGATCGGCCGATGAGCCTCGGATAAAAAGGCAGAGCGCAGGAGTGCCTCAACAGAAACACATTTTTTACGGCGTTTCATTAACAAGAATCCATAGTTAAAAACTTAAAAGCCACCCATGTGCCTTTTTTCTTCAAACCCTGAGAGTGAATTAGTCTCAAAACCAAGCACGCTTACACCAGCCTGATCGGTTTCAATGAATCAGTCAGGAAGCAAGATGATAGAAAATGTCTGTCCTGATGGTGAACAATCCTAATTTCGGAAAAAGCTCAACAAAACAAGAGTTCACAGTCCAATACAGTGGAAAACGGCTCTTGACAAAATGGTGTCCGGGATTCCTCTCGCGATTTAAAGGCACAGAGACAACTTTATATTTATGAATTTCAATTGACTTCTTTGTGTGCGGTTACAGTTTTTGGCCACATGATGGCAGTGTGGAGAAAGTGGACAGATTTAGTCAAGTCAAGTCAATTTTATTTATATAGAGCTTTTAACAATTGACATTGTCGCAAAGCAGCTTTACACAATAAAAGAAGTAAGTTTGTATGCAATGTGTATGAATCAAAATGATAAGATTGTCCCTGATGAGCAAGCCGAGGGCGACGGTGGCAAGGAAAAACTCCCTGAGATGGTAATAGGAAGAAACCTTGAGAGGAACCAGACTCAACAGGGAACCCATCCTCATCTGGGTGAAAACGGATAGCAGGGATTGATCAGCATAATAATGTGTAAGACTGGAAGTTCAGTATAACAGGAGATGTGTTTATAATTAAAATTAAAAGGAGTCCAGTTTGTTCCTGGAGGCTCAGGTAGACTGTAGGGGATTCCGGTCCTGAGTTATCGAACAACTGAAGTCACAGGTCCCCAGAGCATCAATCGATGACAGGACAGTCTTCATGGAACCATCCCCAGCCACCACACGAATCCAGGCAGACCACACGGGGCATCCATGCGACGAGATCTCCAACCAGAAGCAGGACTGGAGGACGTGTTAGACGGGTCCAGAAGGCAGAGGGGTCTGGATCACTGGCATCTCAGGAGTGACATATATAGCTCGACAGAGAGATAGAGAGAGGAGAGAGCAGAAGAGGAGAGAACAGAAAATAAGGAGAGATGGCAGTTAGGTCTGGTCACAGTCAACATGTATAAGGTGAATGTATATTTAGTGCAAAGTGCAAGCAGGGACTCCGGCAGGACTAACTATAACAGCATAACTAAAAGGGAGAGCCAGAAGGAAACACAGACATGAGGGCTCCCTGTGATGTAAAGCAACCAATCACCTCACCGTCAACAAACCTGAGTGAACAATGAGAGTGGGGAGGACAGCATCTAAACATACCAGTTCACCAGAATACTCTACGTCCATGAGTCCCCCAGATCTGCTCCTTTACCTAAGGTTAATCTATTTACAAAAATGCTTGGCTAAATAAATGGGTTTTTAACACTGAGACTGTGTCTGAGTCCCGAACATTAATAGGAAGACTATTCAATAACTTTGGGGCTTTGTAAGAAAAAGCTCTGCCCCCTGCTGTAGTTTTAATAATATGTGGTACATACAGACAGCTTACATTCTTTGATCGAAGTAGGCGTGGCGGATCGTAAGACACTAACAGTTCACTCAAATACTGTGGCGCGAGACCATTTAGTGCTTTAAATGTCAAAAGTAGTATCTTAAAATCGATGCGAAATTTCTCAGGGAGCCAATGCAGTGTAGATAAGATAGGGGTGATGTGCTCTCTGGTTCTAGTGAGGACTCTCGCTGCTGCATTCTGTACTAACTGAAGCTTGTTTATACACCTAGTTGAACAACCAGACAGTAAGGCATTACAATAGTCCAACCTAGAGGTGATAAAGGCATGAACTAGTTTTTCTGCATCATTTAGTGACAATATGTTTCTAATCTTGGCAATATTTCTAAGGTGAAAGAAAGCTATCCTGGTAATATTATCTACATGTGCTTCAAACGAAAGGCTGGACACCAAGGTATTTTACTGTTGCACTTGATGGAACAGAAAGGCCATCTAAAGTTACAGTGTGATCAGGAAGCTTACTTCTAGCTACTTGTGGTCCTATGACCAGAACGTCTGTCTTATCAGGATTAAGCAGAAGAAAATTAATTAACATCCCATCTCTTATATCCTGCACACACTGCTCAATTTTAGCAAACTGTTTTTTCTCATCTGGTTTTGCTGAGACATATAATTGTGTGTCATCAGCATAACAATGAAAACTAATACCATGTTTACGAATTATGTTGCCCAGAGGAAGCATGTAAAGGGAAAAAAGCAGTGGGCCTAAAACTGAACCCTGTGGAACGCCAAACTCCACTTCAGAACATGAGGAATGGTCACCATCTAAATCTACAAACTGATAACAATCAGTCAAATAGGATCTGACCCACAAGAGGGCAGTTCCCTTAATTCCTACTACCTTTTCTAATCTGTGACGGAGAATACTGTGATCAATGGTGTCAAAAGCTGCACTGAGGTCCAGTAACACAAGTATAGTGCCGCAACCCTGATCAGAGGCCCATAGGAGGTCGTTTACTACTTTAACAAGTGCTGTCTCTGTGCTGTGATGAGGCCTAAATCCTGACTGATACAGTTCATTTATGCTATTTCTGTGTAGATTTTAACATAGCTGCTGATACTACCTTTTCCAGAATCTTGGAGATAAAGGGAAGGTTTGAATCGGCCTGTAATTAGAAAGCTTACTGGGGTCAAGGTCAGGTTTCTTGATTAGCGGTTTAATAACGGCTAATTTAAAGGATTTGGGGACATACCCACTATTGAGTGAACAGTTCATTACTTTCAACAGGGGTTCTATCATTGCTGGTACTATCTGTTTGAGAAAATGTGTCGGTACAGGATCTAATATACAGGTTGACGATTTTGAAGAAGAGATGAGTGAAATTAGTTCCCTCGCTTCAAGGGGTGTAAAGTATTCTAAGTTCTGATGTGATGTGGTTAGTTCATCTGAATTATTTAAATTGTGTGGTTTCAAAGCCTGAATTTTTTGCCTAATATTTATGATTTTATTATTGAAAAAGTTCATGAAATCCTCACTACTGCATGATGTTATTGTGGAGATTTCTGCAGTGGTCTTGTTTTTAGTTAATTTAGCTACGGTATTAAATAAAAATCTCGAGTTGTTTTTGTTATTTTCTATAAGAGTGGAGAGATACGTTGATCTAGCATCACTGAGAGCTTTTTTATAGTTCAGGATGCTCTCCTTCCAAGCTATTTTGAATACTATCAATTTAGTTTGGCGCCATTTACGTTCAGGCAGTTTGTTTTAAAGCACGTGTGTGGTCATTATACCAAGGAGCGAATTTCTTATCTCTAATCATTTTCCTTTTAACTGGAGCTACATTATCTAAGCTATAACGAAGTGCTGACTCTAGATATTCATTCGCCTGTTCGAGTTCTGTGAAGTCAGATGGCGATCCAATCAAAGTTGATAACTCTGGAAGATTATTGATAAAGCTCTGTGCGGTATTTGATGTAAATGTACGTTTAAGGTGGAAGCGCGGTGCTGTGCATACATTATTATTATGACACGCTTTAATCGAGACAACGTAGTGATCCGAGATAACTTCAGACTGTGGAATTGTGGTTATATTTCCTATACTTAATCCGAAGGATAATATTAAATGTAGAGTGTGACCTGCTTTATGAGTGGGTCCTACTACACACTGATTTACTCCTACTGAGTCCAGTATGGACAAGAATGCTGTTCTCAGAGGGTCGTCTGGATTCTCAAAATGAATATTAAAGTCTCCAGCAATTAACGCTTTGTCTACAGAAACAACAAGGTTTGAGAGGAAATCTGCAAATTCACAGAGAAACTCCGAGTACGGCCCTGGGCGTCTGTAAATGATGATTAGCGGGATCGACTGAGCTGACTTTGTCACTATAGAGAACTTCAAATGCATTAAATTTAAAACTGTGGCCTCCGAGTGGCGCAGTGGTTAAAGCGCTCGCCCTATCATCCTGAGATCGCTAGTTCGAATCCCGGGTGGTGCTGTAACTTCTCGCAGCCGGAGGTCTAGAGAGAGCTGATTGGCCGAGCTCTCTCAGAGGGGAGGGATGAGAGGTACTTAGTGCTCCCACATTAATCACGGCTCTACAGCCAATCAGGGGCGTCTGTGAGCTCGCGCGACGGAGGGAGTGGATAGCGCTGTCCTCCGAGTGTGTTACGCCGCCCCCAACGGTGCGCGAGCAAGCAGTTCGAAAAGATGCGGTCGGAGGAAACACGTGATAGTCTTCGGCCCTCCCGGCTGAGTGGTAGTAGTAGCCTTAATGTGGGAGCCCCCTAGTGATGGGTAGGAATTGGACACGACTAAATTAGGGAGAAAATCGGGGAAAAATCCAAAAAAATTTAAAACTGTGTTTTTGTACGAGACACAGATTATCGTTATAAAAAACTGCGACTCCTCCTCCTCCTCCTCCTCTACCAGTTAGCCGAGGCTGGTGTATGTAGCTGTATCCAGGAGGGCTAGCTTCATTTAGAGCTACATACTCGTCCTGTTTAATCCAGGTTTCTGTTAACTCCTGATCTGTGATAATTTCATTAACAATAACTGCTTTAGATGCGAGAGATCTATTATTTAACAAGTGGATCGCTATTCTTTACATTGTATATTAGTGCCTGTATAACAGACTAGCGGTAACATCCATGCTATTTGTCGATGATTTACTTGCTTTCCGAGGTTGAAACTAAACCGGAGACAATCCGTTAGACTCAGGTCTTGCTTCAGAGATGTTTAGGGAAAATCCAACATTATAATACGATGGACAGCAGAAAGGTTGCCACCAATGGTACCAACCCATTAGCCACCATTTCTTTCCACCTGGTGAGGCAAAAACTAAAAGTTTAGTAGTGGTGCGTGTTGAGCAGTTTTCATATTAAACATTGTCGTGATAAACAATGGTGTGTTTTTATAGGGTTTGTATGTCATGGGAGAACTTTTAAGTTAAACCAACGATGCTATCTGTAACTGCTGCATGGTTTATACCTCATCGATGTGAAGTGCTTTATAATGCTAAAGCGACACGCCTCAACAGCTTACCTTCATTAAAATGTTACGGCCATCGATCGCACAGTTTGGTGACCGCGTCGTATAATTTGATCTGCTTTTAAATTTTTAATGGACATAAACCGTTTTCTTTTTATGTTTCCGTCTCTAAATGTTAATACCCGATTAACGTTGATTCGTAGCATCTTTTATAGACTATATTTTCCCGGCCTTCTGTCTGCATTTACGCTTCCTACTAGACTACTAGGACAGAAATTTAAATAAGTCGCTGTCCAACCCAAGCAAGAGCGCATCCGGTGTCTTTCCATCATCTCTCCATGCTTGGGATTTGAACCCGCAGCCGTCTGGTTGACGAGCTCAGACGCTCCGTATTCTCCGTTCTGCTGCTGTACATCTTACCACCTCTCGCCAAGACACCCCGGCATTTTTTTTTCCCTTTCATTTTCTTTTCACTGCCGAATGATTAATGGCATCGCGCAGATTAATCGCCCTGTTCAGGAAACTCTGGTGTTCGGAGTACAGCATCGCGAATGTCTGCCAAGTGCGAGCTCTCCTGTGTGGAACTGCTGATCTACGACTGCTGTGCAAACTCTGATCAGACGGCCGGGGAGACGTCTCGCTGTCGAGATCAATATCGCCAGACCTGTTTCAAGCATGTCGCGTCGCTCGCTTCCAACCCGAGATAATTTATCTGAACTTAGAAAGCAGAACGATGGAAATGTCTTGGATTTATATGATGACTGAGTAAAAAATCACTTATGATAATTAATTTTATATATGCAGTATGTATATAAATACAAAAAATAAATGCAATAAATAAATAAATACTAATTAAGTCTTGTGTCTTTAAAAATAAACGCATATACAGAGTCGGTCAAAAAAATTTATTGGGCCTCCGAGTGGCGCAGTGGTTAACGCGCTCGCCCTATCATCCGGAGATCGCTAGTTCGAATCCCGGGTGGTGCTGTAACCTCTGAGCTCGCGCGACGGAGGGAGTGGATAGCGCTGTCCTCCGAGTGTGTTACGCCGCCCCCAACGGTGAGCGAGCGAGCAGTTCGAAAAGATGCGGTCGGCTGGCGTCACGTGGTTCGGAGGAAACACGTGATAGTCTTCGGCCCTCCCGGCTGAGTGGTAGTAGTAGCCTTAATGTGGAGCCCCCTAGTGATGGGGAGGAATTGGACACGACTAAATTAGGGAGAAAATCCGGGAAAAATCCCAAAAAAAAAAAAATGTATTAACAGTTGTGTCGATTGTCCCCATTTAGATTGTTTCTATAACCTTAATATAATAAATGTATGATTTGTATCTGTAGAATACAGCTAATATAAACTGACAGTTAATTATATATAATAATTATAATCGATCATCACTTCTGACTTGAGAGTTCTGGTATAAATCCTACAGAAACTTGTACATGATAATACTTTGTCCCTCCCAGAGAGACGACACAACTCCATTAACAAACCAGCGTCCTCCTACCCGTCCTCGGCCTCGCTCCCGGGTCTACCCTCTCGGGCCAGAAGCGGCGGAGCGGGCGGAGGCAGCACCGCATGCGCCATGCCCGTGGGTTCCTCCTCCTCTTCCTCCTCCGCTGGAGGGAGCAACAACACCCACACAGCCAAAGAGAAGCTGCCTCACCGGAAGCCTCACTTCCCCCCAAAGGTGCTGCACGACGACATGTGAGTATGCCAAACCACACCGCTTTTAAAAATAA
The DNA here is from genome assembly GCA_030347435.1 of Clarias fuscus. Taxonomy (NCBI): domain Eukaryota; kingdom Metazoa; phylum Chordata; class Actinopteri; order Siluriformes; family Clariidae; genus Clarias; species Clarias fuscus. The sequence goes on from CM059217.1 coordinate 28,709,130, forward strand.
ACACTACCAAGGCAGAACTTTCTCACACGCACGAGAAAATTATATCTGCAAAGGAATCGTTTTTAATCGGCGAAGCAAATCTACTTTTAAAGTACCTACTTTTATTAGCCATTTAGTCTAAGTATTTATACTCCAGGTAGGTTTACGTTGCCCTCAGAGGTGCCGTTTTTTTCGGGTTCCTCTGAAGCCGTCGGCTCTAAAAGCGAGCGGGCCTGCGGGAGCACTTCACTGCAAGTTAGTATTTTTCTCAGCTTTAACACACCTGCTGTAGCCCGTCAGCTAATTATCAAGTCGTGTGTCTGCGGTGGATCGCGCTAGCGGTGAGAGAAATAACTGACACTTTGGTGCATCATAGTTATTGAAAGAAGCAATGTGATGATTACACTGTAACATATAAACATGTGCTTTTATTGGACTTGGCATTAGTTTATCAAAGACCAGGGATGTCGGACATTTGAAAAAGTCTCGCCAAGTTGCACCCTGCTCATATGTTTCTTGCTCTTGTTTGAGGAATAATTTGGACAATAACACTACAGCTGACAAACACATTATTTCATTTGATACTATATCTTTAGCCTTCTATATATTTTTTTATACTTCTCAGTTTAGAAATACACTTAAATGCACATTCTGTGTAATTTATATATTTTTGTATATTTCTGTTTTTAATTCTACTTTATTTGTAAATCTGGCTTCAATTTTTTTTTAAAGCTATAAATATAATATACAAAATGTATATATTTTTGTATATTTATATTTTAATTCTATTTTATTTGTAAATATAATATGCAACATTTATACTTCAAATGTATTTTCTTATAATATATACAATTTATATTTCTGTTTGAATTCTATTTTATTTGTAAATCTGGCTTTAAAAATGTATATTTAAAGCTGTAAATATACAAAATGCATATATTTTTGTATATTTCTATTTTAATTCCATTATATTTATAAAACTGGCTTTAATTTTTTTTAATCTAAAAATATAATTTATATATTTCTGTATATTTCATTTTTAATTCTACTTTATTTGTGAATCTGTCATCAAAAATGTTATATTTAAAGCTTTAACTCTTTTTTAGATTCCTTAAATAAATGCATATACAGAGTCAGTGTTAGTCAAAAATGTATACTCGCTTCAGGAAAAGAAAAATGGTATGATTTGTTATATTAATATAATATTAATAATAATATCATGAAATGTTTATCTCAAAGCTTCATCTAAATTTATATATTCCATTCAATTTTTTTTGTTGGAAATTATATCTTTAGTATAATTGTATTATTCTACTCCAATTTTTCTTTTATTAAAATAAAATCTTTCTCTTCATTCTATCATTCCTGTTTCTATTAAGCTATTATTCTAAGATCTTTTACATTCCCAAATAATAAACTTTGTGTATGTGTATCCGACCCCACCAAAGTCTGACCCCAGCTGTCAAAGTGGAAAAGATCCATGTGAAGATGGATTACACGTCCTCTAAGCCTGGCCACGCTCCTGCCTCTTCCTCATCCTCTTCTTCCTGCAGTACTGTGAGCTCCTCCCCCTCGAAGCCAGGCCTTAATAGCCAGTCTGTACCAAAGGCTCATCAGCCATCCCCCGGCCACATCCCCAACGGGAAGGGTCACGTCTCCCCGCTCAGCAAGAAGCAGGACAGCAGCAGCACCAACACCAATAGCAAAAGACCCACCAGGAAAGTGTTAGGTGAGTTTCGTGGAGCGGGACAGATGTACTTATCACTAAAAAGGTATTTCTTAACTGTAACGTGTTACGTTGTTGTGTTGTCATGTAGCTCTTCGTTTGCACATTTGCACGTGCACTTTGTTGTCTGTTGTCTGCTGTCTTTGTTGTCTCTTTTTTGTATAGAAATTGCTAGTTTTTTAGGTTAACTTAAAAATGTAAAAATCTGCGTCGTGTTGTTAATTTATGTCATTGCATGTATGTAGCACCTTGGTCCTGGAGGAACGTTATTTCGTTTCACTGTGTACTGAACTGTATATGGTTGAAATGACAATAAAAGCCTACTTGAACTTGAACTTACAGATTTTGGCATCAGTGCTCGATAGAAAGATGAGCGATTAAACTGATGACAAAACGTCGCATTTTTGTCATCTCGTTTCTCCCCAGAACGCGAGTTCAATCCGGATGTCCATTGCGGAGTCATGGATATCGGAGCACGTAAGCCATGCACAAGATCCTTAACATGCAAGGTAAGTCCCACTCAACCTACACACACACACACACACACACACATATCAGTCCAGTGAGTTTTAAATGTACATGTTTAATGTGAGACTATACATTAAAGACACTTCAGACCTTACCGCTACGTCTTAAAATCGCCACTGGATCGCCGGTGGCTTCTCGTTGGAATTTTCATCATCATGGCTTCACCGCTACTGTACACAGCCTGTCATATTAAGCATGAGATGGTGTAGGGTGATGCTGTTTGATGTACGTTTATAAAAGATAAAAATTCATTTAATGATAGAAAGTTTCTGGGTAGCACAGACTCCTCCAGGGTTTATGATATGCTTGCATATAATTAGATATGGTTTTATTACATGCATGTTTTTTTTTGTTTGTTTGTTTTTTGACCGACATTTTTGGTAATTCTCCCCTGCGTTTATTTTGTTATTTCACACGCAGACACATTCCTTAAGCCAGAGAAGGGCGGTGCCCGGGAGGCGGAAGCGCTTCGACGTGCTGCTGGCGGAGCACAAGAACCGAGCCCGGGAGAAGGAGCTGCAGCAGCAACAGCATAGGACGGAGCCATCACAGCAAACCCCACCCCCTCTCAGGGAGCCCCACCCACCCCCTCACCACGGCAACCCTACGGTTACCGCCACTGATGCGGCCAAGCTCTTCCCTCTCAGCAAAGCCAAACCCCACAATCCCGTGCTTCCACGGTGAGTCAGCGATATCATCGATCCTCCTTGGTCCTCACTTTCTCTTTCGCCCTCATACTCTCACTTCCTCAATTATACTCCCTCGCTATCACTCTCACTTGCCCTCGCATTCACCTCCACTCTCTCTCGCTCTCTTGCTCGTCTTGACTCTTTCACTAATCCTCTCTCTCTCTTGTTCGTCCTGACTCCATCAATTCTTTCAAAGGTTTTTAATAAATCCTACACAAAGAAAAGTTTACTACAAGCAAATATTAATATTACCTGTTTGCTTTTAGCAGCAGTAGCTCTCACAGCGGGCTGAGCTGTTTAGGGGACGCCGCCGCCACCCCTGACCCAACCCTGCATCCCCACCCGGCTCCCACGCCCGACAGCGCGGCCTGTCCCTCCAGCGATGAGGGAGAGAACGAGGAGAGAGAGGAAACCATGGACAAACTGGACTGCCACTTTTCAGGTTACCATCCAAGGCCAGCTGCTGTAAGTACTTCTCTCAGTCAATGGTTTTTGTGCTGAACATCTTTCTGTAGATGTGATGTCACCAACAAGCTTCTGTGGTCCCTTATTAATATAAAATCTATGTCTGATTGTAAAGGTAGTCCCCAGCTTACGAACATCCAGATTTCGAATTTCCACAGACACGAACGATCTGCGGTTCTACTTCCGGTTCAATCACGGCATTAGCTCACGTGTATTGTACAAAAAAACACACACTCCGGTGCACCAGATACCAATATTCATATACAATTAATTATATACAATATTTTCCGCGTGTAAGTGAATATATAAAATGTCCAAAGTCTGGTATATTGTATGCGTGTGTGGGGAATGCGGGAGGGGACGTGTCAGCCTCAGCGGTTCCAATGAATCAGTCCGGGAGCACGATGATGGAAAATGTCCGTCCTGTAAAGCTGTCCTGATGGAGAATAATCCTAATCTTGGAAAATCTTTAACGAGACAGAGTTACAGTCCAATACAGTGGAAATCAGCTCTGACACAAAATGGCATCCAGGATTCCCCTCAAGATTTTAAAGGTGCAGAGACAACACTGTTACATTTCACGAGAGATTCGTTCATAATCTTAGGCGAGTTTACGGTTTTTGGTCACATGATGGCAGTGTGGGAAAAGGGAACAGAGATTTGGTTGAGTGGATTGATGTACTTTACATTGTGTATTCGTCTCAAAGACTCACTTTGTCAGACTTGAGAACAAATCTGACTTACGAACGTGCTCCAGGAACAGAATGTGTTCATAAATCAGGGACTACAGGTATTAATATAGTTAATATGACACATGAGTGCACTCACTCCGTCACAATACAGGCATAAGGTAAATAATAAAAACAAATGACGTCAGTATTTTTTGTCAAGCAGCAAGCGTGATATGATTGTTTTTTTTTTCTGTATACATGTGGTATCAGCTCTATTTGGAAAGTCTAACATTCACTGTCACATTTTTTTAATGACCTCTCCTTCTGCGTTTATCTAGTTCTGCCCTTTCGGGAGCCGCCTGTTCGGGAGAAGCTGTTATTCGTTTGACCGGCGCTGGGATCGAGTCCGATACGCGCTGGTGGCCATGATGGACAAACACGTCACCTCGCTGATGTGGAAGTGAGGAACGCTCTCCTGCTATAGCACTCAGACTTACCAACATTTGAAATAATCTTTCTTTCTTTTTTTTTCGACAGTAAAATCAGTCAGTCATAGTAAAAATGAAACATGGGTGTATGATGCAAAAGAAAACACCAATTTTTAATACACAAGGATGGGTCAAAAAATGATCCACGCTCTAGCTGTAGAATTAGTTTTGTTTAATGGGGGTGACCAGGAGGAGGCAGTACTTTGAATGGAAAGCGCTGATAATGTAGTGCAGCCAGAAGATGTTTTTAATATAACTGGAGTGCGGACGATTTTTGACTCACCCTCGTATATTTCATCTATTACTGAATCACACTCAGAAAGGGAAATGCGAGTGTTTGTACTGAATGGGATTTCCAAACACTGTTGGAAATTTTTGGTTGTTTAATGAAGCAAGCAAAAACGACATTTTGTCATTAATGGTGTGCAAACTTTTCCACTCAAGTGCAGCTCAAAGAGACAAATCTTACGACTGTTTGTGTAACTTGTGGCATCACGCACAGGTTTTCTTTATCTGATTAAAAGGCTGCAGTTTTTATATATTTACTGTAATATCATCTCTTATGTTTAATAACGTATTAAGTCCATTTTACTCTCACGGATGTTGTTTCTCATTTCGCTTTGTGGTTCAACTCACACAGAAAAATCCCCCTCGCGTTGGAGAATTCCTCCTCGTTGGCGGTGACATCATCTCACAGGTCTACCACAAACTCACTGTCCTCCTCCTCTGGGTTTCTGAGCCCCTCCCCTCCGCCGCCTTACAGCCAGTCACATGACAGCAAGCCTACACTGTCGTATGGGACCACCCTAAATGCCCGTGTCACGTCACAGAGGGCAGGAGAGCAGCTCGCTTACAGCGGCGGCTCGTCCAGACAAGTGTCCTCGTCCTCACCCCAGATGCCTTCAGCACACTCGTCTTCGCTGCCCTCCACCCCCGGCTCGAACAAATCCCTTCTCAAATCCCGCTCCACACCCAAGCACTTGTGGGTCAGGGAGCCCTCACCAGCTGCGCTAGCTAGCTCCAGCGCTAACAACAACAACAACAGCAGCAACAGCGGTGGCGTGAGTAGCAGCAACAGCAGCGCAATCAGTCTCGGCTCGACAAAGAAGCGCAAGAACAGCTCTCTGCTGAAATACGGCGCCAAATCCTCTCCTTCGTCCCTCCTCTTCCTCTCTAAAAAAGAACTGCATGGTGAACTCGGGCACCTCAGGGAGCAGCTTCCACTCCTCGCTAACCTCCATGGCGTCGTCTGGGGCTTTTTCATCTTCTTCTTCTTCGTCGTTGTCCTCCTCCTCTTCGGCGCACGGTACGGGTATGAACTGCCCACCGGGACGCGGCAACTCGATGGGCGCGCGCCAGGAAGCGGCCGAGCCCATCAAGCGCATGAGCGTGATGATGAACAGCAGCGACTCGACTCTCTCGCTCGGCCCGTTCGTTAACAACCCAGACGGGAGAACCGACACCAAGAGGAGGAAGAGTTCACAGGCCACCAGCAGCCTCACCGGCACAGCGACCTGCACAGGTAATGTAGGCGCAGAGATCTAGAGACGCCCAGCTATGGAAAATTTTAATAGGCATTTTAAGATATAAAAATATAAAAAGGTAAGGTTTAAGATGAATAAGGTGACACTTGGCAATAATGATATAACAAAAATCCAGGATTTGTAAATAAGTGCTTTTAACAAACCACATAATTTGTGTTCTATGTGCATTGAGACTTATTTCCATGTTATTGTCATTTTTTTTACGCTGTAGAGCACTTCGGCTCATCTTAGTTTGCTGTAAGGTGCTATATAAATAAATGTTGATCGATTGACTAATCAATCTAGTTTAAACATAACTATAACTATTCAATTCTACTCTCTCTTGTGTGTGTGTGTGTGTGTGGTAATGAAGTCTTCTTTGCCTTTTGCAGCATCTGGAGGGGGAGGGGCACAGGGGCCCGGCAGGCCCAAAATGGCCAAATCTCCATCCATCAACAACATCCACGGCAAACACACGCGACCCATGCCGGGAACACCAGGGCTTCCCAACAACTCGCTTATACATCAGGTGTGTACCGACGTTCCCTGCGGTTGGGAATCGCCAGGAGAGCAGCCGACACAATATCACCACTATACCTTGGTGCTGGATCTGTACATTTGTATTGCGATTCTCTAAGCATGATGATTTCATAAACATTCCCATTTTATCATTTATTTATTAATTTTAGTTGTTACAATTGTAAACAAATTTACAATGTATTCAGCAAGTAATTCACTCCTACTGTACAATGCAGGAAGCTGTGCTGACTGCAGATGTGTGAATGGTTTAGACTGCCACCTGTAGGATTATGGAGGAATTGCAACATTTTAGCACCTCTAATTTGAAAAAAAAAAATCTGTTAGTGAGTCAATGTGGTGGTGATTTTTTTTTTTTTTTCTTCCCTCCACCAATAATGTTTACAGTCTAATTATTATCTGCTCATGGCGGTAAACATGAGCAGGCTTTTGAAACGGTATTAAGGTAGAACTTAATTTACTGCCAACATTAGATTTCTTTTCCAATGTTATATTCGTATATGTTTGTTGAACAGAGTGCAAATTATAACGACTTTTTTTTTATAACAAGGATTTTTAAAATTTTTTTTATCTTCCTTTCTCAGCCAAAGGCCCGCCCCTGACACAGGTGGGCCGGCTCTGGGGGTGCGAAGCGGCGGAGCGGAGCTCCCTTAGCGCCCGTCACGGCACACTGCACGAGGCCTTCTTCTTCTTATTCTTCTCTTACTCTCAGCTTCCCACAATCCTCAGGGTGGAGATCACACTGGGCTGCTCGGTGATGGCGCGCTGTCTCCCGTGGCCACGAGGGGGCGTCACACAGGTGGAAAATTACACCGCAAGAGGGGCCACATGTGTGTATGTGTGGAGGGTGGATGAATGAGACGGCATTCGCCCCAGTGGCAGGCAGCGTGTGATGCAGAGCTACAGTTAAGGGCTGGTACAGGGCCACGCCTACACCACTACACCGCATCAGATGGACTTCACGGGCTTCATTAGCGAAAAAAGAGCATTTGTGTTGATTTCTTTCAGTGAGTGTGTGTATGTGTGTGTTCATGTGGATGATATCAGAACACTGGAAACGAAATTCTGTGTGAACTGCGAGTGTTCGAGGGAAGCAGACGTAATATATCAGGAGTCTCCGAGAAGAAATCCAATGCAATCCCATTTAGTTTAATAAACATATTTATTGTGTAAGGAGGAGTATTTGCCATAAATGCAGTTCAGCACATTTTAGAGATTTAAAAAAGGAGACAGTATCCGAATTGAGAACTTAAATGCAAAACTGATGAGCATTTACAGTCTTAATGAATGTCGTTTACACACAACAACTATTTGTAATTTTCGTAAAAGAGACCGGAACAAAATCTCATTTCGCAGCTACATTTTGATCAAAAGAAACTTCCTTAATCTTTAGTTAAAAATGCGGTTTGTAAACTCGCCCAGATCGGTTTAAAATTGCTTACGTACTTAACCAAATTCAGCACTTATAATGAGTCGAACTGATTTAAGGAATTTCGTTTATTAAGGAAAGCTAGGGTTAGGGTTAGGGCACCTTCCCTATTAGTGATTCCACACTCGCGTTAAATGGATACTTTAAAGCTTTTCATATCCATCCACCACATCTGTGTCTCCAAATTTAGAAACCTTTTTTTTGTTTTGTTTTGTTTTGTTTTTGTTTTTTTTTAACACTAAAGCCCTTTTTTTTTTCTTTTTCTTTAAAACTACACATTTTTACGGTTGTAAAATCATGGCTCGTGGCTCTGACATGCGTTGGTGTGTGGTGCTACATAGAAGCACTAGTGCTGCACAATTAATGGCACAAAAAAAATCTACATGATATGGACTGTGCAATTAAACATGCTGCAATTTACTACAGGTAACATGCGCATAATCTGGCAATTATGGACTTTGCCGATAATTTCAATACAGTACCAGTCAAAAGTTTGGACACATCTTGTAATTCAGTGTTTAGTCATTTATTTCCAATACCGGAGCTTGTAAAACTGTGAAATGACACGTATGGAATTAGGGAGTTAAGTACCAACACTGACGACGATCTGGAACAGTTCTTGCAAGAAGAGCAGTATTGCAAACCCATCAAGCAATGATTTTGAGATGATAAATATTGGCAAACATTCACTTAAGACGATCTCTGTTGCCGTGTTTTGCTGTTGGTCTAATGATGCGAATCGCCAGGGATCACCCGATACGATATTATCACGATACCTTGATGCTGATTCGACCTGTTGGCGATTCTATAAGTATCAAGATTTTGTAAGTGTCTCAATTCGATATTTGTCATAATTAATATTATGTTATAATGTTTATAATGGATAAATTTAGCAAATAATTTGCTCCTAAGACACAGCATGCTCTGTCCTGCTGATGTGTGAACAATTTAGAATAAAGCCACCTGCAGGTTTATAGAGGAACTGCAGCATTTTACAAACTCAAATGCAAACATGTTTAAATAAATAAAAAAAATATTATTTCCCTCATCTCTAATAAATGTTATTAGAGCAAATACCAAATGGTATGTTTAATAGTTTCATATATATATATATATATCACGCAGCCCTAGAAAGCACAACTTAAATTATTTAATCTGTTAGAGCCGTGGATAAAACCGATTACTACCAAGTATCTCTAAATTTAAATCAGATTGTGGTGGATAGAAATCAGGGTGAAAATCATTAAAAGTATCCATTTGAATCAGTTGCAGCAAACTGCATCAAAACCTGGCTTTTACACGCTTGTAATCGTCGTAACTCAAAAGCTTTGCTAGGGAGATCTGTTCGCCTCTGAGTTTTTTTTTTATTTTTTTTTTTTATTATTATTATTATTCAGACCGTTAGATTGTTGCTCACCTTTAGTATCTGCCAAACTACATGAAATCTCCCTTAATCACTACGGCTAGATGTGAAAAACTTTCAGGCTGTAAAGGACAAGTGCTCGTTTAACACACACTAAAAAAAAAAGAGATCATGCAATTTATTATACAACCTTGAGGGTGTTTTTTGGGGGATTTTTTTTTGTTTGTTTTTGTTTTCTTTGCAACAGCCATGCACATTTACACTAGAAAACGTAACACAGTGATGCTTGTCTGTTTAGTGACGCAACAGCGGTTTGATTAGATTTCACTCACACACACACACGCAAACATGAACGAGAATGAATGGAAGACCGTGACTCGTCCGTTACTGGCGGTGCTTTCACACTCCATGGTTTTTCTTTCCCTACATAAATTCCCCCAATTTTTTTTTTTAAACAGTGCTTGGTGCTTCTTATTTTTTTCCCCCCAAAGGATGCAGTTTGCAAAATTAAACTAAAAGGATTGAATTAGTTTTAAATTTTATAGCTTATTCAGTATCAGAGCTGGGTTTTCTTTAACCAAGTTAAAAAAAAATAAAAAAAACATTTCTGTCTGAACCTGCGCTCTCCAGCTGAACATGAAACCAAATCACAAACAAACCAGAGAGAAAGAGATCCGGCTCACATGATTAATAGATGGTAAAGGGGAGAAAAACACGGCAAGTGTGAAAGCATCCTAAACTCGTTTTTTTTTTTTCCTTCTTACTAGAGCAGGTGTAGCGAGGCGGAGGTCAGCGGCAATACACGGGAACTACAGAATACAAGACTCCTAAGGTGACGCTTTATAGCTCAAAAGCAATCCGAATAATCGAATGATCACTTTGGTTATGTCCAATAACGACTATAAGATATCCTGAGATAGTGTTTTGAAATAAATAGTCGACTAAAAATAGGATTTTCTACGAAAACCGGCAATAGCTCTCTCTTGTGAGAGCCGAAAGCTTGCGGAGTATTAAATGTGACGCTTACGTCTGCAGAAGGGAGAGAGAATTAATGAACTAAAAATCCAAACTGATGTCAGTCAGCGATTGTAGCTGAGGAAAACAAGAGTTTTTTTTTTTTTTTTTTTTTTTTTTAAATGTCCTCCTTCCCTAATCTTTTGGCTTTTTTTTAGTTTTAAATCAACAAATGTTGAAGTTAGCCCTATTTCAGAATACATATTTTCTTTAACAAGAATAAAATATTATTAATAAAAAATAAAAAACCACAAAACAACAAATTGTACATACGGAGATGTATTTTTGCACAGGCATTTTCTTACACGTCTTTTGGTACAGCCGAGATCGTTATTATTTATTTAGCGAACGGATCCGTTTTAAGATTTGAAGTGGTTCACTGCCAAGCTGATGATGCAATACGCCTCACAATCAAAAAAGCTTTTTTTTCTTCTTTAGAAATTGTGGACTGAAAATCCTTATGAAGGAGCGTTGCCGCCCTAGTGGAGAGAGTCAAGTTTAAATTTGTATTTTTAATTATTATTATTATTATTATTACCATGGTTATTATTCTCCCCCCCCTTTTTTTCTATGTAATAAAATTAAGAGGATGTCCCCCCCTAAACCAAAGCCCCCCCCCCCCCCCCCCCCCCCCCCCCCAAAAAAAAGTCTCCAAAAACTTGGATCACACGCATTGCATTTCACTGGCTGTTTGTGGTCAAGGATCCCGCGGGCCCTTAAAGCAATTTAATAACGAGAGACAGAGTGTCGAACACTTAACACACCGCCGTTGCCAAACGTATTTATATTTCATAACACTGCAAGTCGTTCTTCAGCAGCTTTTTAGAACAACAACGAAGCGGAAAAAGTGCCTGAATTTGTTTCCTCACCCGTTTCAGCAGTCCTTTTTGTTCCATGTTACACAAGTGTTATATAATGTTTATTTATTTTTTTAAGAAACAAGAAAAACTGTCCCTGCTCCCATCACCCCACCGTTTCATTACAGTCTCAAACACGCCCTCGTTACCATGGTTCAGTGTGTTTAAAGCGTTACACTGAACAGTCGATTTGGCAGTTAATCGTACGCACTTAAATTTCCTGGCTGATTTTTTGGTTTTGCTCGGGAGTGATGTGTACGTGCAGAACGCAGGCTGTAAATCACTTTTATTCCAGTTTCGCAGTCATCAGCAGGGTCGAAAAAATGTGGTTCGAGGGTGTGTTTAATACAGTACTGAAGCACAGGACTGTGTCTCATGAGTAAGGAAAGGTGGGCCATTTGTTTTGTTCCCTTTTTTTAATTTTCTTTCCTGAGCTCCACTTGCCATGTTTTATGATGGATTTGTTTTATCATGATGATTTTCCAATAATAGAAGCACAGATGTGGAACGTGAATCACAGCTCCGAAATATCAACCCAGAGCAAAGAAAAATAATATTCAAGTGTGTAAATTAAGGGTTTTTTTTGTTGTTTTTCTTTCTTTTCTTGAGGTTTTTAAAAATTTTTTTTTATAAATCTACATAATCCAATCATTTGAACAGCTGGACCTTGGTGTGTTGGCTGCTATGTAATTCATGAACAAAACATAGTAGGTTAGAGTTACGTAATATTTAAAGAAAAAAGATTGTATAGTCTATTTGTTTTGTAACAGGTTTTTTCTGTAAATAAAACAAAGTAATTTATACCGTTATTTATAAGAAAACATATGCACGAGTCTGGTGTCTTCTTTTGTTTCACAAAATTGAATTGTCACGCAATTGAATGACACGCATATTCTCTGAAAAGATTTTTTTTATTTTATTAGATACTGTACATAAAACAAAAGGCAATTCAAGACACCGGAATTGGATTTGAACACCGTCACATGCCTAAAGACTAACACGCTGTGCTGCGGAAACCCGCTACATGTTGATGACCCGAGAAAGCTTCTGCACTCTGTTCAGCAGGAGGTCACCCTTCTTTATGGTTTCCTGATACTGCCAGTTCTTACTGTCAGGCCTGCAGACAGAAAAAGAGAAAATCATCAGCATGAACTCAACAGTCTCTGTGCATTATTATAATGGGGAATTCCTAATTCTTAAAAAAAAAATTCAGTTAATGATTTTACTTCGGATTGTACAGGTAGTCACCATGAATTTCCGCAGATACAAACTTGACGGTGGGAACAGATCACGAAAGTAGCTAACATGTATTGTACAAAAAATAGACCCTGCAGCTCACCAGCTACCAATATTTACCATTATATGCAATATGAAGTGTCTAAATGTTATATTTCATATAAAAATAGTAAATGTCTGTCCTGATGATCCTAATTTCGGAAAATGCTTAAAAAGAGAGAGTTCATAGTCCAATGCAGTAGGAAACAGCTCTGAGGAAATAATTTCGTCCGGGATTCCCCTCGCCATTTACAGGCGCAAAAACAACAGAGATCAGGTACTCCTTGGGCACAGGTTTATTCAAGTAGATTGGCATGCATTGTATATTCTTGTCAAAGGCGCATAAGACTCGCTTTGTCGGACTTAAAAACAGATCGAACTATTGAACAAATCGAACAACTCGTTCATAAGGCAGGGTCTACTTGTATATAAAAATATTCTACTAAGCCTCTTGGTAGGATTCTTGCCTGCCATGCAGCCACTAGATCTCAAGCCTGGATAAAATTGGAAGGTTGTCCTGTGTAAAACCTGTGCCAAGTTGTGTGTGGAGTGGATAGTCCACTGTGGCAATCCCTCACTGAGAGCCAAAAGACTGAAAACAAAGTACTTCCTACCAGTTCCTATTAAACTTTTAATCCCATTTGAATGTCTATTTCTACATTTACACACCCCTAATTTTTCATTCTAATTCACCCTGCTGAAGATACTCCTGACCATCCGCTTTTTCTTTTTACCTGTTGGTCTCGACAATCTCATTAACTTTGTCGATCTTGCAGTGCAGTCGGCCGGCGGCGATGAACCTCGACAGCTCCCTTAGGAAGAAGAAAAAATAAATAAATAGTGATGTGTGTTGAGAACAATGTGCATGTGTAAATACTTAAAGGGTGAGTTGTACGCACTGGTCGATGAACTCCGTGCTGACTCCAAAGGCATCAGCCATGTAGCCAAGCGTGAGGGAGCGGTACGACTCCAGGAGCTGGCTGTAGGCCAGAATGCGCATCTCGCGCACATAGTAACGGTAGTGAGGAGCAAAGAGCCAGTCCCTCTTCATTTCCTGCTCGACACGAGCTGCGGGAGCACAAACAGCATAGTGCAAGTTAATAAAAACATAAGACAAGAACAGAGTGATGGACAGAGAGAGAGAGAGAGAAAGATTAGGACTCACCCAGGGACTGGAAGAAGATTGAGTAACGGCACTCGTAGAGAGAGAACAGGTACTGACGCACATCAGGCAGACTGTGCAGCACCTCCAGAATCTCCGCACCTTTAATCACCTGAAAGGAGACCAGTGTTCTTATATCTGCCTTAAACATGCAGCGCCAATCTCTCTGCTCTGTGCGAATCGTCTCACCTTCTCCCTCAGGTCCGGCCTCTTCAGCGCGATCATACAGACGTAGACGGTGTAAGTGACGAACGTCTTGTAGTCCATGAGCTCATATGAGGTAAAGGTGGAGACGGTGTCGAGGAAAAGCTCGGCAGCCTGCTTGAAGTCTCTGATGGCGACGCAGTACAGGCCCTGATACACCTTCAGGCGGTTCCTCCTGTCCCAGTCTCCGCCCTCTTCGATCAGACTGTCGGGATTGAATTCGGTTAAAACATGAGAAAGGGCTCAGTGAGTAATACCGTCACGATTGTATTTTTTTTTTTTACCTCTTGGCTTTCTCTGTGTTGCGCGTGATGAGGTCGCTGTCCATGTAAAACAGCCCGATCCTCAGCAGGTAGAAGACGATGTCCAAGCGGTGGCCCAGGGCGACGGTTTTGTCGTAGGTTTTCCTAAATGCGGTCAGAGCTCCTTCCTAAATCATGAGGAGGAGAAAGAAAATGAATGTAGTGACGAACCAGCTGGCGTGTTGGACAACCAGGATCAAGCTGTACACCTCACCTTGTCTCCGATCCGAATCAGATACTCCGCTTTGGCCATCATGGCGTCCCGGATCTCACTTTCGCCGAGGTTCTTCTCTGCGTCCTCCAGGACCTCGTCCAGGCGCTTCAGCTCGTCCTCGTTGGCCTTTTTCATCTTGCTCAGCAGGTCCGAGTCCACGGGCCACTTCAGTTCTTTACACAAGGTCTCGTAGTAAGGTGCCATGTCTGAAATAACGCACGGAATTCAATACGGTTCATCATAAATACTCATTTAAATGCCTTAATATAAAGGATTAGTGATATATATAATTTTTTTTTCCACTAAGAGAATTTTTGTGATTTTTTTTTCACTACAATTCTCTTCACCTCTATATACACCCAAGATTTAAAGGTAATATCAAATAAGATTGTTTACTGACTAAAAAGTCTATTTATTTATTTATAGATATAAATGTATTCATATAAACTTGGCTAAATTGCAAACATCATTGTGCAACATTATTAGCCGGTTATTTTCCCCATCCGCTTTCCGTAAGATCATACTGATTGGTTAAGGCGACACGATGTCTACCCACGGATTGGCTGGTTTCAGCGCGAGGACACACCAACAGCGAATCGTGCATCAAAACGGGCGGGGTTACGTCGCATTACAGGTGGGAACAGTAGCGTTGTTAGCGTCAAGCTAGCATGATTATTTCCCGCTAGCTCGTGTAGCCTTAACTGAGAAGCGCGGAATGATAAAAGAGACGCACGAGTTCGTGTAGGAGCACAAGGATGACATGGAGCGGGTTTATATACTCACTGTTGGACCGGATCGCCTCCATGAGCTCGGTCTTCACCTCGGCATCCTGCCTGTGATCATCGAGAGTGAGCAGAAACTTGAGCTGCGCGATCCTAAGATCGGGGTTTTTGGGCAGCCCCTCCTCCTCTAGGTTCTCTAACGGCATTCTGGCGACTTCGGGGATTCGGTCAGCGCAAGCGAGGGGAACGGGAACAGCGCGAGCCCAAACTGACAACCGACGATGACTCTGAAGAAAACTAAACAACAGAAGAAATGTATGAAAGTCACTTCCGGTGAGCCGCAACTGAACGAGGCCTAAAAAAAGAGGGCACGCTTGGAGGAGCGCACAGCCGGTGAAATGATGTAGTGACGCCTAGCGGTCGGATTTATGTCGGACAAGGCTGAGATCCAGTGATGTTGTTTAATGCGGTTCTGTTCCAGGTTTTAACAAATAGTCACTTCTGTACAATGTACTGTATACTTTATTATTCAGTATAACTAATAACTTATTCAGTTATTCAAAATCTGTTATTAATTATAATTTCGCATTCACACAAAAAGGACTCTTATTAAAAGGATAAATAAGGCCAAATAAAAAAAACAAAAACAAATAATTATACTAATACTACTAATAATAATATTGAAATATTTAATAAAGGAATACTACAAAAGGAACAATACCCAAGGATATTATTATTATTATTATTATTATTATTATTATTGTTATTAAACAGTAAAAATATAAAAATAAAAATAAATTATTAAAAATTATTGCAGTGATTAATAATAATTATACTACAAATCATTAATAATGATAATACTTACATAATAAAATATATATAATTATTATTATTGTTATTATTATACTACTAATAAGAATTACTATTATTATTATTATTATTATTATTATTGTATACTACTAATTAATTAATTAATTTTCTTTATTATTATTATTATTAAACAGTGACGTAAGGGTCCACAAACTTTCTCACTCGATTAAACTTAAAGTATTTTTTTTTTTATTTAAAGTTTTTTTCAGGTTTGTTTAGATGCCTGTGCACCTGAGTTACACAAGTTAAAAGAGTTTGGACCAAAAAGTTAGATTCCTTTAAATTAAATTAATTTCTTTACAGTTTCTTGGGCATATTATCAAAGTCAATTTTTACAGATTCTATATATCATCTAACCATCTAACTCAGTGCACTAACTAGAAGCAGAGTGTTTTATAGCCTGAGTTTGGAAATCATGTTGGCGAACAAAGTTACTAATCCATTTGAGATGATCGTGCTGTCTCGCTCCCTGTTCGGTGTATCCTCAGGTAACTCTCTGTCTCTCTCTCTTTCTACTCTCCTATTAGATTTTTAAAGCTGCTGTTTTTCTGCCTCTGTTCTACTGTATTTTAAGCAATAGTTCGGTCTATTTAATTCGTGAGAGAGCGTGCCCCAAGACATAAGAGGGATGATGTCAGGAACTGTGTTACTGTGTGCTATTTTCACAGGCTTTGGAAAGCTGACGGGGGCAGATCGCCGGTCTGAGGTGAGGCAAATGAGAACCTAGTGGAGTGTGTACCCTGCAGAGTTTAGTTACAAATCGAACCGAACGCCTGGTCTATTGATGACATGGTAGTAATTATAATTAGGGTTTAAATTGTACGCGGGGCTCAGGGGAGGTGATCTCCTGTACCTTCTGCTGAACTGAATGGCAGGACAAAAATGAGCTTGAAACATCTTATCCTATTAGAATGGAAGTAGATTTTTCTACTTCTTGTAGTCACATTACCATGATATCAGTGTCAAGTCCTCGGTAATAATAGTCAATTAAATGAACGGAACATTTAAGCCCAGATATTACAGCCTGCTTTCATATGCAATGGAAATTCAATGGAGCAAATCGCTGGTCTTTGGTGGGGAGGGGGGGGGGGGGGGAGGGGGAGGGGGAGGGGGGGGTTAACTGATTTTGGAAAATGAGATTTTATTGAAGCATGCGAGTCATTTGCAAACCAGATTAATTAAATATACCACGACACAAAAAAAACACACTACATTCGAATATTTTTTGTTTAATTATTCCTCGAATGATTCCTCGTGCTTCCACAACCGCTCTTTCCCAATCTGAGCCACATACGGAATATGGTCGTGCCAACAGGGCAGACACACTCCATACATGTGATAACCTCTGTCATTCGGTACATTCGGGTCATCAGCTGACTTCATTTTATTGCCGCCTAACGTTGCTGAGCCCGGACCCGAGCGACTGAAGCTATGTGCTTCGTTATATCAGTTAATGATTGCACAGGCATATTCCATGATGACAGTGCCAGGATTCATCGGGCTTAAATTGTGAGAGTGGATCAGGGAGCATAAGACACCATTTACACACCTGGATTGGCGGCCGCGGAGTCCAGACCTTAACCCCATGTGGAATCTTTGGGATGTGATGGAGAAGGCTTTACGCAGCGCTCCGACTTTCCCCATCATCAATACAGGATCTTGGAGAGAAATTCCAGCGAGTCTGGACAGAAATAAACGTTGCGACATTGAATAAGCTTATCAAAACGATGCCGCGGCTGTAATCAAAGTAAAAGTCCAGTGAAACACTAAAGTCTGCGCCTTTTTTGCGAATATGAAGATCATATCCGGACGTCTCCCATATGACTAGATGTAGCTCTATGATGTCACTCAAACGTGTTTCATGAAATAGCCTGTCAGTTAGCAATGCAAGTCGACATTAATTTACAAATAAGACATGGTGTCAGGTTAGGCTTAGACCTGAAGATTAAACACTTTTTAATGATCAGAAATCCTGTCAGGTTCGATTCTGTTAGTTATGTCTATGGTATTACCAGTGAAGATTATTTAAAAAATGGAATGAGACCTAAACAGAGAAGATTTGTTCCAAGCTAATATACAAGTCCAGTATATTAGCAATCCGCTAGCGTCAGGGAAAGTGGAATATGCCTTTATTTCCTGCCAAGTTAGACTAGGTTTTGTGACATTACTTCAATTTGACAAATCTTTTTCTTTCTTTCTTTCTTTCTTTCTTTCTTAGTTTTTCATATTACTTTACATTTTAGACGTCCTGTCAGATTAGCTCATGCTAGTTAGCTGCATATGTTAGCTGGCATTACTGTAAACAGTTCTGCTCATTCGGCTCTGCGTTAACAGAATCGTTAACACTGTCCATCTTTACAGCTAGCTTGACATTGGAATCCAAATAAAACCATGTGTTGTTGCAGCGCTGCAGTGACTGTGGGGTCCGAGTGATTATATACTGTACAGGAGATTAAGGACATGGAGGTGGAAGGACAGAAACATAAAACTCTGCTCGAGCTGGTGAGACCCTGGCAGTGTCTCACCCTGATCATCCTCTAGCAAGCTCTCGAGTTCAGCAGGATCAGAGGAGTAAATCATCTTTCTCATTAATAAGGATTTACATCTTTATACCCGCTGTATATAGTCTGAAGAACCTACCTAGACCCTGATCCGGATCACCTGGCAGACCCGCGTCACATCTGCCCCCGATCCGGATCAGAGTTTTCTGAAATCTGGATAGTTATTTAAGACAATGCAGTAGTAATAAGTCAATTCATTGAATAAAGATCGAAATCGCAGTATGGACCTGTGCAATTATTTAATCGCAAAAGTTTATCACCTGTAATATACGCATAGTCTGGAATTTATCTATTACAAGTATCTATTACAACATTTTAATTAAGAGAACATTTGTGCCATTATTTGCTATTATTCTAAATACTTACTTTTGAATACCAAAAGATCATTAAAAAAAATAATAATTAAAAAAAAAAATTATCCCTGATTTTCTCCCTAATTTAGTCGTGTCCAATTCCTCCCCATCACTAGGGGGCTCCCACACATTAAGGCTACTACTACTACCAATCAGTCGGGTGGGCCGAAGACCATAAGTGTTTCCTCCGAACCACGTGACGCCAGCGAACAACACCTTCCGCTTGCTGTAGATCCGTGATTAATGTGGGAGCACTAAGTACCTCTCATCCCTCCCCTCTGAGAGAGCTCGGCCAATCAGCTCTCTCTAGACCTCCGGCTGTGAGAGGTTACAGCATCACCCGGGAATCGAACTTGCGATAGGGCGAGTGCTTTACCACTGCGCCGCTCGGAGGCTGAGAATCTCAAAACTTCGTATTTCACTGTATTTTTATAGATTTAGAGTAATATGTCCTAAACCAAGGATTGATTGAGCTACAGTAACAACCAATAGCATTATATTTTACCAGCAGAGTATGCTGGTACAAGGTTTATTGCTCATTAACTGAATGCTAAAAAAAAAAAAAAAAAACGGTCTTCTTTCTTGCCCACTATAATAATTGCAGTAGAGCCAATTCAACCTATGCACCAACCATCAGGCATTTTAACAATCCTTTATCAGTATCCTTTGGGCCAGTGCTTGACAGTACCCTTGTGGGTCAATGAATAATCCATGAAACATATGAGGTGAAAAATTGTGACAGTAATATTGATAAAATCCCTGCAGCATATAGTCCAAAGGTTAGAATTTAATATAAGATCCAGAATATAACATGGTGACCTTTAGACATGGATGGATGGACATGGAAAGTCAGGGCTGTCCATGGTGCTTGAAATCTCGGGAGACAAAATCGTAACAGCAAAGCAGAAACAAGCGGGTAGCCGCACTCTCGTCTGGTATCAGGATAGGGCACACCTCTAGATCACGGACATCAAACTATCACACCACACACTCACTGAGCCACCTGAGAAGCTTGGGAAGCTTCATGAACTGTACATCAGGTCAAACTTTAAACAACACTTAGATAAAGGCAGTTATATGATGTTTTCTTTGATAGATGCTTTCTCACTGCAGCGAAGCCTCGAACCATGAATGTCATGCAGCAATAAATGTCTCATTTTGTGTCTTGTTCTGTCATTATTGCCTGCTTAGCCAACCACAGAAGATATATTGTTTTTTTATACAAATATCTGCTGGAAAATTATAAATGTGCAAAAAAAAAAAAAAAAAGCCTTCCCATCTGTTGGCACGAGTAGCTCAGTACTAGCAGGGCAGGTGTAACGGTGGTGTGGGGGAGCTCTGCTTTCACATCCCTGTGGACTTCTTATTACAGTAAGTGTATGTATTTATATATTTTTTTAAATACAAAAGTTCTCTAACTCAGCTGCCCAGAATTACCACCCCCCATTTTATATATATATATATATATATATATATATATATATATATATATATATATAAATCAGGGCAGAATTCAGGAGAAAAGCATTTTGGGTAAATTGTGGAATCTGATGTGATTTTAGAACTACAGTATAAACACGAGGAGTCTTTATGATCCAGAGAAACTTGAAGTAACAAACACCACATTCGACACCTCCCACACGTGTTGCTCAGACTCCCCCTGACTCTGCTGTTCCTGTATCCTACACACAGTGTGTTTCCAACCAGGCTTTCAGCACTCATATCTTGAAGCCCTAACCGGGGTTTGATCCAGCAACCTCCTGAGAAGAAGAAACTCATCTTGCGCCATATTGTTAATTAAGTAGGCTAACAGCCTGAAACTGCCACACCTTAAACCCAGTGAGGATGCTATCCTTTACGTGGTGAGGCCTATTCCAACCGGTGTGTGCTTTTTAAAAAAAAGAAAAAAAAAAAAAAGAAAAAAAGATCCTCTACAAGCCTTAAAGCAGGACTGCCAGATATACACTTAACTGTATGTTCTTAACCAAAGAACCACAGCAACCTACTATACAGAGCCTCGTCAGTATCGCTAGGAGAATTATCTTTCACATGTCAACACCTCTATACAAAGACATGTGCTTCAAAAGTTATGACAGCACTTCGGATAAGCCTTGAAGCCTGAATGTCACATGCTTGTGCAACTACCTACTACAGTACACCACCACGGGACAAAACCCTTGAGCCACATCTCAGGATGAAATACCAGACTAAGCTTGGATGACAGCAGGTATAATACACAAGATAAACTGCCTAAGAGAATCCCGAACTTGAGTGTGGCTTTGTGGTAAAGCACTTGATTTCCCGACCTGAGGTCTGTGGCTCAGCTCTCAGCTTGTTGTTCTTTTTTTTTTTCTTTCTCATTTTTGTTTCCCCCTCAAGTGACTGGTTACCGAATATATCAGGTCTGATGTCGGGCAAATGCTGAAGAAAACCCATCTTCCTTTTAGCAGCATGGCAGGTAATGTGTCTAGACAGCTCAGTCTTTCAACCCCAGTTTGACTCTGGCTTAGTGAAATACCCCAGGTGTGCTGAATTTGGGGAGCAACAGCATCAAATCCTGACAATTCTAACTTTATATATTTATCATCTTTATATATTATAAGAAAATTGACTATGCTCGTCAGATGTTCGTCCAGTCATATGGGTCTGCTGCGTTCATGTGGGTGGGGATTACGGTACAGTATGTGGAAACTGTCTGCATTTGGGTTCATTTTTTTTTTCATTTATTCCTTATGTCACTGTAGTGGTAAGACATGGGGATCTTAGACTGATGTAACAGCTAATTAGTGCGTATAGGGAAAGTCTATATATATCTCAACTACCAGGCAGACATTAGTGCTTATACTGTATATCCGCATAAACATACATTGTAAGAGTTCATGTATCACTGATTATTTCCCCAAAACTGCACATCCTGAAGTGTTTTCGTCCCCTACACAGCAATATGTCAATACTAGGATGAGGGGCGTTCAGGTGAACCCAGGACGCAGTGATGCAAATTAAGGTGTAAAAACGATCCATAAAGAAAGGAGACTTTACCACATTCACATAATTCTTTACACTTTTAGGTGTTAGCTGTTACCATGGAAACAATAAAGCATTACAAGCAAAACAGTTTTTTTTTGCAGCTGGAACTACAGCTGGAACTACTGTCAGAAAGGATGATGCCGGAAATTACTCGACACCCTCTAACCAGTGAAAAAATTTTTTTTGAAATCGCTGCGGTGTTACAAGGATATAAATGATACAGTACAATGCAGAAGTTCAGTTGTGTGACTCACTATTATTCGTGTGTAATTATAACTATTTAAAATGTCCACAGCTGCTCTCTACACTTATACGTATGAAAAGCAGTCAAGAACAAAGAGAATCTGAACAATGGCTCTTATCTTCCTCAGGGGGCAGCGAAGTCCTGCAGCTTTTTGCTCATTTTTGCGTGCGTTTGTCTGGCTGCATCCATCTACATGCTCTTCCTCTTGCTGGAGACAAAGACCAAAACTCAGCTGGAAATCACTTGGGAGAAACAACGCAGTGTGTTGCTATGCTCTCCATATACACAGGTGCATTTCAGTACATTAGAATATCATTGAAAAGTTGATTATTTCAGTAATTGTGAAACTCATATTATATACTGTAGATTCATTACACACAGGCCGATATATTTCAAGCACATTTCTTGTGTTTATTCCTTTTAATCTGGATGATTATGGCTTACCTAAAATTCAGTATCAGAAATTTTTTATATTGTATATAAAGTTCAAACTTGAAGACTTGTGGTGTCACACTCTAATCAGATAATTAACTCAAAACACCTACAAGGTTTCCTGGCCCTCTAAATAGTCTCTCGGTCTAGTGCAGTAGGCTACACGATCATGGGGAAGACTGCTGACACCCTGCACCCGGAGGGTAATGCAGAAAAGAAATGTGGTAGATAAAGGTGCACAAGCAACAGGTATAACAGCAGCTTTGGGAGGATTTTGAAACGAAGCCCATTCAAGAATTTGGGGGATTCACAAGGAGTGAACTGGAGTCAGTGCTTCAAGAGCCACCACACACAGACGTGTCCTGGACATGGGCTGCAACCGTCGCATTCCTTGTGTAAAGCCACTCTTGAACTAGAGACAACGTCTCAACGTCTTATCTGGGCTAAGAACAAAAAGGACTGGACTGTTGCTCAGTGGGTTGCTAAGTACTCTTTTTTTTTTTTAGATGAATGTAAATTTTGCATGTAATTTGGAAATCAGAGTCTGGAGGAAGAGAGGAGAGGCACAGAATCCAAGTTGCTAGTCAGTGGTGGTTTGGGATGCCATGTCATCTGCTGGTGTTGTCAGCACAGCCGTTAGAGCTCTTCGTGTTTCACTCCGCTGACCAGCTTTATGGAGATGCTGATTTCATTTTCCAGCAGGACTTGGCACAAATAACTAACACCTGCTTTAAGGACCATGGTATTCCTGTGCTGTGACTGGCGAGCAAATTCGTCCAACCTAAACCCCATAGAGAATCTACTGGGTCTTGTGAAGAGGAAGATGCGAGACACCGGCATCGACAACACAGAAGTAACCTGGGCTTCCATAACACCTCAACACTGCCGCAGACTGTTGCCTCCATGCCACGCTGCATTGCTGCAGTAATTCATGCAAAGGGAGACCCGACCAAGTATGTACATGTTCGTACTTTTTAGTAATCCAACATTTCTCTGTTAAATCTTTATTTATTTTTTAAATTTATTATTGGTCTTAAGTAAAAACAATGTTATACATATTTATATATTCTAATTGACTGAGAATCTAATTTATTAATTTATTACTTAAGACCTAATTTAACAGAGAAATGTTGGATTAACCCAAAATTTCAACGTTTTGGTCCCCGAGCCACTTAGTTTTTACTTTTGCGTTATGGCACGGTGCTCCATCGTGCTGGAAAATGCATTGTTCTTCACCAAACTGTTGTTGGATTGTTGGAAGAAGTTGCTGTTGGAGGGTGTTTTGGTACCATTCTTTATTCATGGCTGTGTTTTTGGGCAAAATTGTGAGTGAGCCCACTCCCTTGGATGAGAAGCAACCCCACACATGAATGGTCTCAGGATGCTTTACTGTTGGCATGACACAGGACTGATGGTAGCGCTCACCTTTTCTTCTCCGGACAAGCCTTTTTCCAGATGCCCCAAACAATCGGAAAGAGGCTTCATCCGAGAATATGACTTTGCCCCAGTCCTCAGCAGTCCATTCGCCATACTTTTTGCAGAAGATCAATCTGTCCCTGATGTTTTTTTTGGAGAGAAGTGACTTCTTTGCTGCCCTTCTTGACACCAGGCCATCTTCCAAAAGTCTTCGCCTCACTGTGCGTGCAGATGCGCTCACACCAGCCTGCTGCCATTCCTGAGCAGCTCTGCACTGGTGGCACTACGATCCCGCAGCAGAATCCTCTTTAGGAGGCGATCCTGGCGCTTGCTGGACTTTCTTGGACACTCTGAAGCCTTCTTAACAAGAATTGAACCTTTTTCTTAGTAGCCACAATATCCTTACCTGTGAAGCCATTTATATGCAATGCAATGATGGCTGCACGCGTTTCTTTGCAGGTCACCATGGTTAACAATGAAAGGACAATGATTTCAAGCATCACCCTCCTTTTAACATGTCAAGTCTGCCATTCTAACCTAATCAGCCTGACATAATGATCTCCAGCCTTGTGCTCGTCAACATTCTCACCCGAGTTAACAAGACGATTACTGAAATGATCTCAGCAGGTCCTTTAATGACAGCAATGAAATGCAGTGGAAAGTTTTTTTTCGGGATTAAGTAAATTTTCATGGCAAAGAAGGACTATGCAATTCATCTGATCACTCTTCATAACATTCTGGAGTATATGCAAATTGCTATTATAAAAACTTAAACAGCAACTTTTCCAATTTCCAATATTTATGTAATTCTCAAAACTTTTGGCCACGACTGTATATATACCGATAAACAGATAATAGATGATAGATAATGTTAGCTAGAAGGAAGCAAAACTAGCTAACATACTACTTACTACTTGTATACATACAAATATCGGTTATATACAAATAACAAGTAGTATGTTAGCAAGTTTTGCTTCTCTTCTAGCTAACATTATCTAGCTATCTGTGACTCTGTCTTTTGGTAGCTTAAAATATTTCAAATTAAAAGCCTAAATAAGAACTAAACCCAGTTATTTTTGTATATATAGGTTTATGAATTGAGCTAATGCTGCTAGGTTAATTTTAAGAAAATAACATAAAGTAGCCATATTGTAGACAGCGTCAAGATGATCTGCTTAACCGAGCATTAATTGTTGGTGCCAAACAGGCTGGTTGGAGTATTTGCTGAAATTGCTGGACTACTGGGTTTTTCACACACAAACATCCCTAGGGTTTCTTAAAAAGAGAAAATATCCAGTGATAGACAGTTCTCAGAGTGAAGATGCCTTGTTGATGCCAGAGGTCAGGGGAGAACGGCCAGACTGGTTCGAGCTGGTAGAAAGGCAACCGTAAGGCAACCGTATCCTTGGAGCAGATGGGCTACAGGAACTGAAGACCGCACCGGGTGCCACTACTGTCAGGAAACGATCAAAATGGCATCCGTTCAAGCGTAAACACCATGTAGCATTCTCCTCCCCCAAAGTCTTCCCAGGTTTCCTTTAAACAAGGTAGCTAACTCCGTTGCGTCAATGGTATTCCCTTTGCGATTTGGAAGTGCAGTCTCACAAGAGTATAATGCGGTACTAAGAGACCAACCCTGTGTGTTTTTTTTTTTATGTTTTAAAGTATATAAGACTCACTTTGTTGGACTTACGAATGAATCCGACTTACGAACGTGATCCCAGAAAGAGACTCATTCGTAAGTCGGGGATTTACTGTACTAGCAAGGTGCACCCAATAATGAGTGTTTGAGTATAAGGAAAATATTGTATTTTTTTGTAATAATACTCTGAGAAGTGGTTACAATTACTGTAGTAAATTGCCACCATTTGTGAAATTTTATATTTAAATACATTTCCATTAACATGGGAATATAAAGGAAACATGTAAATGCATATATTGATTATATTATCATATTATCTGTGAGGTCCAGTAGGCAGGCATAGAAAAAGAGGACAAGAGGAAAGAGGGAGATCAAGACCAGAAGGTGGCGGTAGTGCAACATAGTGGATGAGAACCGCCGGTAAAAAACCAAGAAGACAAGAAGAAGACAAGAAACGCGTGTGCACAACAGTGATGACCTGGTTTTCAGACACAAAGATTGAGAAAAACAAGACAGATATCGCCCATATTCAAATTAATTTGATCCCTGGGGATTTTTTTAAAAAGTGAGCACTCATTATGAACTCCACCTCATTGTTCAAGCTGCTCTTCATCTGCATTTCAATCCAACCCCCCACACGAATTGATCGCTCGGTGGGGTTTATGAGTCCAGCGGGAATTCCAGTCAGGCTTCATTCTGAGGGATTCCCCCTTATCAATGGCTGCCAGGCAATACTTTTTTACCCCGACCTCATTTACTGGTTAAATATACACACAGTGAGCGAGACTGACACCATCACGCTAATAACGAGATGTTTTATCAGCGCTTGGCTGCTGTTGCTTATCCGCGTAGCATTCATGTGCTAATGTCAACTGCACTCCACAGCCATGAATTCCAACAGAGAAAATGTGTCCTCACTGCCCCCCCCCCCCCCCTCGAATGACTGATCCTCAGGGGTTTCAAGAGATCTTCTGATGTGGTGAAACAGTTTTAATGACACCAACAATAGTTAGCAGCAATTACAAATGTAACACATTTGAACAAGAAATTACTGCAAGTATATATGTCAAGGAATGACAATTTTTCTTCCGCGTTATTCCTTTGCTTGGTGATAAACATTTACTGCTAGCATAGCAGGTTACTAATATTCGCTAATGTTATGGGCTGTAATTTTCCTCCTGTTCAAAAAACATTAGCTGCTAGTAGCTTGGTGGTTCGTGAGCTACAGTGCTCCAACCCGAGATGTCATGAGTGTGATTTTCTTCTTGTTGTTTTGTTATTGCAGAAATGTGATACTTGAAGTCGAAAGATCCCAAAATGATCAATAAGTCGATCATCACAGGATCAATTTTGTACAATCTGACACAGATAAATAATCATACAATGTTGTTGTTATCAGGGATCATTCTGTACCTTGTGGCAAGTAAGAATATTAGAAGTGTGCTGAAATCGCAAAGAACTGTCTGGCATTAAGTGTGTCGAGTTTCCCGAAAGTGGAGAAGGTGCCAGTGATGGTAATTGTTGTGTAATTGCCTTACACGGCTTTTTTATTGTTTGAAATACCCACCATGTTATACACAAGAGGATAACTACCACAATGAAAAATGATTTGAGTTCTTTTATTATTTTGACTTTTTTTCTCCGAATTCTGACTTAGATTTTAATCTTTAACTCTCTCTTCACCCGCTCTCCAGCAGATCAAAAGTGAGTTTTTGCATGGTTGGGGGTCCCAGAGGATACCGTTTCATTAACCCTTAAAACCCAAGCAGCATGAATCTATCTTTCAATGATGTAGATTTTTGAAAAAAAAATCAAGTGTTTATACAGAAGTCCTGCATTTGGGTTTCTGTATGTCCAGAGTTATTATTACTTTTAAAAAGCATACATTTTAGAGTTACTGGAATAGTGTAATGACGTAAATGTATATATATATATATATATATATATACACACCATACTGTATATAGATACACATGATCATACAGTACAGACCAAAAGTGTGGACACACCTTCTCATTCAGCGAGTTTTCTTTCTTGTGTTCTTTAGCTCAAACGCGTCTCTTCTGCTTGTTGCCTGCCCTTAGCAGTGGTTTCCTAGCAGATCTTCTAGCATGAAGGCCTGATTCACACAGTCTCCTCTTAACAGTTGTTCTAGAGATGTGTCTGCTGCTAGAACTCTGTGTGGCATTGACCTGCTCTCTGATCTGAGCTGCTGTTAACCTGCGATTTCTGAGGCTGGTGACTCGGATGAACTTATCCTCCGCAGCAGAGGCGACTCTCGGCCTTCCTTTCCTGGGGCGGTCCGCATGTGAGCCGGTTTCTTTGTAGCGCTTGACGGTTTTTCTGACTGCACTTGAGGACACTTTCAAAGTTTTCCCAATTTTTCGGACTGACTGACCTTCATTTCTTAAAGTAATGATGGCCGCTCGTTTTTCTTCACTTAGCTGCTTTTTTCTTGCCGTAATACAAATTCAACCTCTTTGAATGAGAAGGTGTGTCCAAACTTTTGGTCTGTACTGTATGTATCTTTGCTAATTCTTTGCCTATCGGAGTCCCATTTTTCTTTTTTGCTCAGTGAAATAAAAATTCAGTTGAAAAAAAAAAAATAATAAAACGAAATAAAATTCAGTTCATCCTGTTGCTATCATGATGAACTTTTGTGCTGGAAATTGCTATGTCAGTCTATACTGCACAATCCTGACCCTATATTTTAATACGGAAAATGGCTAAAATTGTCTGTGTTTTACAGGCTGATCGAAAACGTCGGATATTTTCTTTTTTTCCTGTCGTGGCCTTTCCTTACAGGTTCCCATACGCCTGAGTTTAAAGACAGAATTCTGATATTTAATTATTATTTTTTTTAACCTAATCATTTCCATATTTTCTTCTTTTTCAATTTTTTCCCGAAAACCTTCTGAGAACTTCTTGAACTTTCTAAAAACTGTTTGCGCAGGTGAGAAGGGTCTTTGCTCATGAAGAACAGTTTCATCTGAATGGTTACTGAATTGCAGTACGTCTGGCCGGTCAGATGGAGGAGGTGTTTGTCTTCAGAATTTAGGACTGTGGTGTTTCTGTTCTGGCATGAAAGAAAGTGCAAAGAGAGAGAGAGAGAGAGAGAGAGAGAGAGAGAGAGAGCATACTGTACATCCAGAAAGAAAAAAATGCAAAAGCATTAAAAAAAAAAAAAAAAAACCAACAACTTGAAGAAGCTTCATCTTACAATTTTGTAAAGGGTCCAAACCAAAAGTTTTCCAAGTATTTTAGTTTTATTTATCATGTAATACAGCACTGATAAAAACTTTTGTACATACCCTGAGAATATTTATAAACTATCACTTTTAGCTAAGTATGTTATCAGACTGGAAAAAGTTCACCCCTGTCTGCTGGAGTGGCAGGGACAATTAGCCTGTTGTTGAACAGAGCTAATGAACAAATGTAGCGCTAACACGTACTGAGAATGACGAGCACTTCGACAGCGCGGAAGAGCGTCGTTCGTGTCATCTGAAGTTGAAGAATCTGTCAGCGAGACAAAGTCACTGGCAGCTGTGCAATGACGGTGCGATCTGTTAAGGGCTGAGGGGTCAGGCGAGGTTCCTGATTTATAATTCCGTCCATTAGCATGATTATGAATGTGAGTTTGGGCTCTCCGTGGCGGTTATTCATCTGGATGGTGGTGAGCGTGGGGGCAGATGGCCTTTGTTTCTCTATCATGAGGGTGATGACGCAGCGTTCCTGTCTTCTTCAACAAGTACAGCATACACACTTCTTCTTTGCCTTCTGGCATCACAGCGCTAACAAACTGGCTGATGATAATGAGAAAGTCATTCGTATGAACGCTAATATTAACCTAATCAGCCTGACGCACCGACATGGGATGTTCAATAGATTTTGATGTATAGTAAAGAATGACAATATTGAATATTTTCATCAAATTATTACACATTATATCTCTGTTTGATGCGGCTAATCCAAACCGTTTTGGTCTAAGTTTACCAAGTAAGCTATGCTAGTACAGTAACAATACATGCAGAAGGCTAAGGGTAAATTTTAGGTCAATTAGCTAGCAACGCTTATTTATACATACAGTATTTCTAGTTATATAGCTACTTATTAAAGATGCGCCTTGCACATTATCATTATCCCCTCGAGCTATATATATTTAAAACAACAAGTATCAAAATTAATACAGAGCTTTCATACGGTAAATTAAAAATGGCTAGCTAGTCTAGTTCACTAAGCTATAGCTAATTCCCATAAGTGGACAATATGGTGTGACCTGTCCCAGTTTCCCCACGACTGTGCCTTAAAAAAAAAAAAAAAATTGTCCCAGAAAATATAGTCAAATTTCTGGAACATATAACATCTGTTATAACATCTGTATATTTTTTATATGCTTCATTTTATATACAGCTAAATTTTGTTCATCTACAAGGGGCGTTCAAGTCAAACCGGGACTCTGATGAAATTTCTGGTGAATTAGAGTGTAATTTTAAAATTTGCGTGTCTAAAATGGAGGGTGAGGGAAAAAAAATTAAAAGAAAGTTTAAAGTTTAAAAGAAGCCTGGCGATCCCAGCCGAGGTGGCTTGGACCCCACTGCAGTCAGTCCCGTGAACATTCATCGAGTGGAACACCTAACCATTGAAAATCAACAGATTACATGTCGCCAACTTGCGGAAGAGGCACGTCTGTCTGTAGGAACTGTACATACAGGCATTCACCAACTCCGTTTGCACATTACAGGAACTCGGCTGGGAGTTATCGCCACATCCCCTGTACAGTCCTGACCTCGCTCCAAGCCATCTCCACACGTTTGGGCCATTAAAGGAGTTCCTGGGAGGCCGGCGTTTCAGACATCAAGCAGGCAGTCCGATCATGGCTCCGGCGTACTGAGAAAACGTTCTACCATCAAGGTAGAAAGTTTTCTCAGTATGCATTAGTGTAGAATGGGATTATATAGAGAAATAAAGGGAGTTTTTTACTCTCATAACTGTGTTCTGTTATTGCGCCCAATCAAAAGTCCTGGTTTGACTTGAACACCACTCACATATTGCAAAAACCCCAATTTTTCTAAACGTTTGGTCTCAATGTGTTGCATAGTCTTTTTCTCTTTTGGTCTTTTTCACTTTACATGTTTCAACGGGTCACGCTTGTGCTGTGAAATGCCATCGTCCATGGGTTTAGGATACTGGGTTTTAATTAGCAGATTATCCCCCCCATTTCCTTAAAAACATTTAACCCTGACGATATCTGATCACTTGGGCTGGGGATGCTCATTCGTCTCAGACATTGCTGCTGAATTTTGGAAATGGAATTATTTTTAAATACTGTCAGCTTACAGTCCTCTGAGATGAAATGAATTCCTTTATTTTTATCCTTAAAATCAGCAGGAATAAATTGTCTGTGCATACTTGGTTACTTTCCACCCTATGGTCTCCAATGAGTGGTTGTGAAACTTCACGCATTAACAAAGCCTACAGGAATGAAGTGAAAACGCAGAACACTCGCAGGTTGAGATTCGGCGCCTGGGGCCGCCCCAATCCGACCCAGGAACCTTTGGTATGTTCACCCTTCAGATGCAAGTCAGAGAAAGACTGAAGCACGCTGCTGATCCAGCAGATACCAAGCATGTGTGTGCATGCCGTGCTATGATTTGCGGGGGACAGGGGAGCTCAGTAAGACCATTAGCATGCTTGAGAGTGACACAGACGTGAGCCGAAGCTCTCGGCGGGGTGAGCAGTGTCGTAATCCAGAAATTCCATGAATCTTAAACGCCTTAGAGACTTTCTGAACTGCGGATTAAGAGCCACGAACGGGCTCCATTTAACTGTGGACCAGGTTTCTCAATTCAGGCCCACATCGCGAGTGGGTGTTGCGAATGAATGCGTCACCAGTTCACACTACAGAGAACACCACGGGGTGTACGACTGCAGAGACCAGGACGGAGTGAAACAATACAGACGACAAGTCAAAAGTAATAGAACACGACAGGACATGCTGCTATAGGAAAATAATCAGTGACAGGGTGATGAAATAAGGCAGAGGTGCTGATTATTTTCCTATAACAGCATGTCCAAAGTAGTCGACTTACACTACAGCATCACGTATACTGTTTTGAAACGATTAGATTTTTTTACGATTATATTTAAGCTTGTAGAACATCTGTGAAACAAATGGCTTCGTCTTATCGCTTTCGTTTTGTTTTTTTTTGGAAACTGACATTTTCTCAGAGTCAATAAGGCCAAAAAACTGCCTGACGTGTTACAGAGAAACTAAAAAGCGCAAACGTGGTGTCCGGCTGTACAAACTTAAAGTAGCAAAGCTGGCACTGGAGGCTCATTCCATAAATAAACATTTCCTAAGAGAAATCGAATATGTACTCTGTTTAATATCAACACATTTGGATATACAGTGTATTATTTGTTGCCTTCCATTACAGTGGTGGCCAAAAGTATTACGATAAAACATATGCCATGTATTATTGTTGTCCTATAATGTGATATACTGTACAGCCAATATTACTAATTAGTTCCAGCATCTGGATGAGGAGTGCCAATTAACTGAACAACTAGTGAAAAACTGGCTATGCAACAATGCCGTGGAGCTCCTGGAGCCATGACGTGACGTCGCCAGATCTAACCCCAATAGAAACCGGTTTGTGATGAAGGCTGTAGCAGTGAAGAAACCTTCTACTGTACATGATCTTCAGCAGGCGATCAAGCAGGCATAGATGGAGCAAGTGACACCAGGGTGCGTCTTTTTGACCCTATGCCCAGCCAGATCCTCCAGGTTTTAAAGGAATTCATACTGAATATTGATTGTTGTATAGCAAAACAAAAAATCTAATTATATTGCTTGTCATTATTAAAGCAAATTTGAGAATGATATTAAAACCTTAAATTAACCATTTGTCCCAATACTTTTGGCCACATCCATATACTGATATTCTCCCATACAATTCAGTGTAGCATAAAAATGATAACATATTATAAAAGGGGCGTTGATGCACTCTCCGGTCCATAAGTATTGGAGTCTTTAAGGACCTTCAATTTCTTTTCGTGGTACGTTTGTGGAAGGGAGTCTTGACATAACTAGGATACGCTGCCTACTTGGAGATGTAGGGAACGGGAGCGCTGATAGCTTGAAGGGCATTTCTGCCAGCCTTAATTATGCGATATGGGGAACACACCAAGGCGTCGTGCTTCTCTTTTTCTTCCCCCAAGAAGACCTAGCACGGTTTTAATCGCTAACAATCGTTAACAGTCGTTAACAGTCTCAACCCACCATTTACGCTGGTGGAAGCAGAACCAAGCTGGCACCCAAATCCCAACCACTAGAGTACACAGCCCAGAGCTGATCTGGGGTCAGGCCTCTTTCTGCCAGCGCTAATCTAACACACATGACGAGGAGCAGACTGGAAACCTTCATCTACCGAGATCACATGATTGCTATTCATGCAGCGCCATTAACATTCCTGCATCCTACAGTGGTGAATAATTAAATCAGGCTATTTTAAGGCGGAGAGTGCTAAGCGGCAATTTGGTACAGTTTGGGATTGAAACACACGGTAATTACAGATTTCAGCAGCCTTCGAAAAGATACTCCACATCCTCCTTAGGGGGAATAAATAACAGATATGGGAGCTATTCAGGGAAGCTGACTCGACACGAGCCGTGACCAAGCAGCGGAAAGATTTCGAGCGGAAAAAAAAAAATCGATGCAGATATGAGAGTATAAAAAGCCTGCGCATGGTGCGTTTGTTCTTTTTCATACAGTGATAAAAAATGTGATGTGTATCAGCATTTATTTATTGAGTAGTTAGGAGCAGGAAAGGTTGATTAAAGATGGCCTCGTATACTTCAATCAAATACAGGTCACCAAGTGCTTTTGTGGAGGACGATCCTGGTTACGGGGGCATAAAACTTCAGAATCTTTTACTCACTCACTCACAGTCTATACTGCTTTATCCTGTATACAGGGTATGGAGCCTAGCCCAGGAGACCTAGGGCACAAGGTGGGGTACACCATGGGGTGCTAATACAATA
Source organism: Clarias fuscus (assembly GCA_030347435.1). NCBI lineage: Eukaryota > Metazoa > Chordata > Actinopteri > Siluriformes > Clariidae > Clarias > Clarias fuscus. The sequence goes on from CM059217.1 coordinate 28,742,866, forward strand.
CATCGTAGAGCACACACACTACGGGCTATTTGGGAACGCTAATAAGCTGCATAACCTGCATGGTTTTGTACTGTGGGAGGAAACCCAGCATGCACAGGGAGAGTATGCAAACTCCTTGCACATAGACCCAAAGCGGGAATCGAACCCGGAGCAATAGTGCTAACCACTAAGTCACCGTGCCGCCCAGACTCTTTTAATAAGCCATCGTTCATTTCTGTATATGTTAACCTTATTTTTATTGCATCTTTTATGAAAACAGAATAAGGAAACGCAAGTATTTTCATCTTGCTACTTGTACTGTACTTCCTGAGCTCCTTAGGTTCCATAACAAGACTATAAATTCCACATATGATTTCCTTCAATTACTGACCTTAACGATTATGGAAGGTGTTACTACGAGGGTAATAATTCCTGAAGCTTACAGCTCGTTCTCTGGCTTTATGGGGTGTTTCGTCACTGAACAACTCCAGTGCACAAGAAGTGCCTGTATTAACTGCTCATAAATCTTTAGAAATCTAATGCTAGCCTGCCATGAAGCCCATCCATAAACCTCAAGTCAAATTTACTCGGAACCTGCAGCGTTGTTCATACTGCAGCGACATAAAGCGAACAGGCGCTGTACAATCACCGAACAAGTTGGAAACAGCTTTCATAAGGGCATTCCGACATCAAATGGTGGTATAACTTCTTGCAAACAAGCCCGATTCGGCGAAACCTCTGTTCGATGGTTTTTATCAGTGAATTGGATACGGTGTGTTTTGTCAAGGCATACGGTTTCATTCCTCCACACTTGACCCCAGTGCTTAAACAGCAAACACTGACTTTAATGTGTTCTGCATTTACCGAAGTAAACAGGCAAATTCTTATTCCGGACGACCATCAAGGATTGTTTTTGGTCAAATTGCTGCATTTTTTCCGTCTAAAATGTATACACACACTCAGTCAGTGACTCACCCCCTTTTGTTTTCAGAAATGCCTTCATTCTTTGTGGCAGAGATTGAACAATGTACTAGAAACATGCCATATTCACACGAACACATCGCTGCAGATTTGTCGGCTGCACATCCATGGTGCGAATCTCCACATCCTAGAGGTGCTCTATTGGATTGAGATCTAGTGACTGTGGCGGCCGTTTGAGCGCGGTGAACTCATTGTCATGTTCAAGATACCAGTTTGAGATGAGTTTAGCTTTGTGTTATGGCGCGTTATCGTGTGGTCATAAAGAGGTGGAAACCCGTCTACCTGAGCCTCCAACAACAAACTGGACTCCGTATTAACTTAAACACATCTCCTGTTATACTGAACTTCCAGCCTCCTAACACACAGTATGATGCTGATCAATCCCTGCTATCCATTATCACCCAAATGAGGATGGGTTCCCTGTTGAGTCTGGTTCCTCTCAAGGTTTCTTCCTATTGCCATTTCAGGGAGTTTTTTCCTTGCCACCGTCGCTGTCGCCTTTGACTTGTTCATCAGGGACCATGCTTAATTGGTTCTAGAACATCCACCCACACCATTATACCACCTGAACTGTTTATACAAGACAGGATGGATCCATCGTTTTATGTTGTTTACGCCAAATTCTGACCCGACTATCTGAATGTGGAAGCAGAAATCGAGATACATCAGACCAAGCAATGATTTTCCAACCTTCTGCCCAGTTTTGGGACGACCTGTAGCCTCAGTTTCCTCTTTTTAGTTGACAGCAGTGGCACCTGGTGTGGCCAATGAGCGTGTAAAATATATCTATAGCTACACAATCCTGTAAAGCAGACAAATCAAGGAGATTTAACTTGTGGAGATGTACTGTAGTCTAAACCCAGACACTTAGCATAGTTCTGTAGTATTACTCGAACCGCTCCAGACGCAAGCTAATAAGAAAATAAGGGAGCGCTGTGGGTAAGTGCTTGCAGTTCTATGCTGAATTAGCTCTGCTCAATACGGCCCGATCAATGCACAAGCAAAAGCTTGAGAGCCGTGCTTCCTCTTACTCGCTCCAGAAAACAAAGAAGCTCTTTAAGCATGTGTCTCGCGGATTTCAGATGAACTTAAACAACAGATCGTTTGGCTGAATTGCTGTGCATATAGGCGTTGTCTGATTGGCTACAAAGGGCTCATTCTTCCTTCCAGTTCCATCAATAAATACTTGGCAGCGTTGCTATTGAATATAGACGAACCATCTCTTCTGAACCTGTGGGTGGGAACCCAAGCGAGAATGAGAGCCCAGCAGCGTCCCATCCAGTCATTTTCACAGCACCCGTAATGTAGTTCACATGTTTATGCAGCTGTTTCTATAATACCGTTGTCAAATGCTTATTTTTCTTCTTCTTCAATCACTACAATATGCATGCACGTCTCGAGGACACGCATTCCGTGGGGATTAGCGTAAAGACTACGGAAGCCTCGTGGCTCTCAAAGGAATTAGTGCTTCACCTCATTTAGTCAAGTCAGAGGCGTAGCTAGTGAGTTCAAACTCTGCATGTTTATCCATTAAGGCTACTTTATACTGGGTGATAAGTTTACTGCACGTCACGCTGTTCAGCATGGTGTCGGTCGAAGTCTGTGGCAGACCGAGTGATCTCAGTTAAGCTACTTTGGACCAACATTTCTCCCAAAATTAGCTCAAAGATGCTAAAGCAGCAGCTGTTGAGCTTGTCATATTAAGCGATTACCTATTTTAATTTTTAATTTTTTTTTTCTCTGCCACAACATTACCGTGACCAAACAAACTCAGAGTGTCTTTTCTAGAACATTCCAGCGTTTTGGTCTTTGTTGCTCTCAATGTTTTAATGTATCTCTTTTTTACCCCACTCATCATTACCCAAATATTGTCTCAGTTACGAGGTTGTATCAAAAAGTTTGGAGACTAGTTTTGTAACATGCCAACAGCTGGCAGCACATGGCTACATGCACATTCACAGTGAGCTCCGACCTTCATAAGTCAGTGTGCCAAAAGACATTGGTTAGAATAGACATGCTATTCTAACCATGTACAGTACATACATGATCTCACTTCCACACCGACCCTACTTGCCAGATCATCCAGAAGATAAAGATCCAGCTCCAAGGACAAAAGCGAGTTTGGACACCATTGTGGAGACCCAGCGTGAATCTCAGAAGGTGCTGTACATGCTTTGAAAAGAAGACTTCCAATACATATTCGAGAAGTGGCAGGACTGCTGGGAGAGCTGTATTGCTGTGCGAGGGACTATTTTGAAGGTGATGGTGTGCAAACATACCTAAATAAAGTATGTTCTTGTTAACAGAGCTAATCTTGAAACTGTGCGATTGCTGTTCCTCACACGGGCAACAAGATCTCAGTCCTGTGCTGCTGCCCTATTAAATAAACAGTCCTATTATAAGTATTAATATTAAAATAAAAACTCCTGTTTCATTTTAAACTAATCTGATCGACAGATGGCATCACTAAGTATTGTTTCTTGGTATACTTTCTATACCATATGGTGGATTTGTATGGTATCTAGTCCAATAAATAAAAATGATACTTCATGAAAAAAGTGCAATTATTAATATGCTGCAATTCTCTACAAGTTGACATTTATGCACTGTTATCACAGTGTACAGAACTGTTCGTTTTCTGACATTTGGCAAGTGTATTATCTTTACCAGTGGAAATAAAAACAGAGGCTGTTGAAGGGATTAATGATAAGTTTATACTTGACAGGAACGGACTTGTTTTGTTGATGTAACATCACATTTTTGGCAGATTGCTTTGATTTTTGGATCATGAGCCAACCTCCGGTTTAAAAAATGTGCCAAAAACGTGCAGTTCCTCGAATGACCACTGGGCCTGGCTCCAACAGCGAGTCAGTGCCCACAGACCACGAGTCACCACAAAAGTTTTATATAACTCATTAGTTAAAATTACATTAATCCATAAAATTAGGCATAATTAAAAGGCATAGCTAATGCAGGTGTCAAGCTCCCAGCTGTTAGCAGTGTAGTAGGGTATGAATGATAGAGTTCAAACAAGTAAAGTTAGCATGTACATAAATGTTAGCTACAGCTAACTTGTGGTATCTAATGCAAGTAGGCATGCTCCAACCAACAGCTAGGCGCTATACGCCCATTTATGGATTAACCAGGGTTTAGGTGGAGTCAGCTCCTGGCAAGATGGCGGCAACCAGAGCTCCCACACTTGAACTTTTAAAGAGTTCTTGAGAAAACAAATAGGTCATGTCATGGAGGGTTTGTCAAGTTTGTTTTATATTTGTTTTATTTGTAATATTTTTTTCTGTTTGATTTACATTATTTTATGTTAAAGATGGAAAAAACTCCACCATTGATTATTTTCCCTTTAACAGCACACCCTGTTGCATTTAATTTTTTTTACTGTATGCATAGTTTGGGCCTTTACTGTATATCTTTTTCAGTTCAATTAATTTATTTAGTAAGATTAACAGCACAGCTTCTGTTGAAGCAGGAGTGAAAAGAAGCACCAAACTTTCTTAAACATAGCTTTGCTGAAAGTAAACATGTGAGTAACGATGGGCAGACGATGCCTCATCGCTGTGTTCTAATGCGTTTATTCATTGAGCAGATGGCGAGTGCGTTCTTCTGATACCGCCTCGTGCTCTGATGATCTGGAACCGACACCGGTCAGTCAAACTACTTGCTGAAATGCTCACTTTTAATTTCCAATACGGGACAAAAAAACCAGCAAAGTAACTTGCATGCGTTCCTATGGAATCTCTACATTATACTTAATACATAAATGATTCTATTGTTACAAAATATAAAAATATGTGGTACATCATTTACATTATATTCACATTACATTTTTCTTTAACTTAAGTGTCTTTATTAATTCATTTACTAATATACACATTGCAATTACTGAATAAACTCATTTAGAAACACACTGCAAGAGGAACTGGTGCAAAACTGGGCTGGTTATAAAGGGAATAAAATGAACTGGCTGCAGCAAGACCTGGAGAAAACTTTCTAAGAAACGATTATTTGTGAATATCAAAGGGATAAAGTGTAGCTTGCACAAGCGTATCTTAAGCCGACGTTACTGCATATCACTCACTGACAACCACATGGTACTGAAAAGCAGATTCAAGCAGGACGAGTGAATTCTTAACCTATTAAAGTGGAAAAGAGTGCATCAGGGGTGTATGTTAGGATATGATACAGTTTTTGCTTTTCCGTCGCTTGCGAGTGTGTAACTGTCCTCGAGTTCCAGGGTGACCAGATCCTACGAGTCCGGTAGAACTGTACTTGTGCAGTAACTCCTCACTGGTCATATACCTTAGGTTCACTGGCTTGGGGATTGGCTCCCCCAGGAAATAGCCCTCATCTTCGGATTCGGAAGACGAAGAACAGGTAGAGCACCAGTCGTCATCGTAATCATACTGATCCCAGGCGTATCGACCCATGTGGCGTTGTGGAGCCGGGTTTTGAAGCGTAAGGTCTGAAGTTGTGCGAGGACACGGCCTGAAAGGCTGCTGTCTAAATCTGGAATCTCTAATCCCACCATTTACTGGATCCCGCGGACCATGAGGAGGAGGAAACCGATCATAATCCTCACGTACACGTAACTGCGATCGCTCTGGCACCATTGGACGGTGCTGGACTGCTAAATTGAGTGCGTTTTCAGAACGAGAACGACGAGAACGATGTGAACGGTGGTGATGCCTTCGCCGTGGCTCTTCCGGTTCAATAACACGCCGGTGAGTCCGTTCACTCATGGGTGCCAGACGGGCATTGTGAGCACTGCTCACTAAACTCGCCCTGTCCTCTTCCTGAAAGGTGAAGCCGGGTGGTAAAATGGTGATTCCAGGAGACTGCTGGGAATACGGAAGTGGATATTTCACCTGCACAGGTGGCTCCATCTCCAGGTACGGCTGTCCGGTGGTGAGGCTGTGAAGTGATTCAGAGCTGTGGAACTGCACTGAAGAGTTCAGAGTGCCCATGTTGCTCTTCTCCGAAACGTTCATGCCAGAATCTTTACTCAAATCAGGCATAGAGAACCGGGACAAGTGCTCCTGCCGCTTACCACCTCCGTCTGCCGAGGTACCTACATTTGACAAAAGAAGAGGTAAAAACAATAAGAAATAAAGAAACCACGAATATCATGTCTGATTGAGAAAAGTCATGCCTCAATGATAGCTTTAAAACAGAATCAAGTCAAGGGCTACCTGTGGCGTTGGACAGCGCTAGTGACTCCATGGAACCACGAGGTGTTTGCTCTAGTGGTGTTAGCTGATCACTAAAGCCAAGTGCACTAATGGGGTTCCTGCTTCGGCCCAGTTGGGCCGCAACCTCCTTCTCTCTTTCCCGCTCTCTCTCCCTCTGAAAGGCATGCATGCTGACAGAGCGTTTGTCCATAAATCCGTTGGATGGCAACTCACTAAAACTAGCCTGCGCTTTCAGCTCGGCTGGGTAGCGGTCCTCCGGTTCTGGCTGAAGCCAGTTTTCATTAAATGAATGTCCTTTGAAGGCAGATATAGGAGGTCTCTTTGACTGTGCAGATTCTTTAGGCCTGCTGTCTTGCTGGGCATAGGAAGTTCTGATGTTGCACTGTCTCAGCAGTTGCAAAGGAGTCTGGGATGATTCATCCCGACTTTCATAAGCATACCTATCAATTTGCTTTTTCCAGGATGGAGGTTCTCTGGTCAGACTTGGGGCCTGACTCGACAGACTCAGCAGGTCCATCTGCAGGGAAAGTGGGTCCACGTCAGCTGAATAGCGTCCGCTAGAACCGTTCCCACCACTGTTGCTGTTGCTACTGCTCTTGCTGGATTTGGAGCTGCTGTGCCTGGTTTCACGGGTTCTTCCACTTTGAAAGGCAGAGTCGGAGGAATCCGAGCCATTGGTATCCTCGTTCACACTACAAGCCCTCGAGCAAAAGATCTGACCCTGTTTGGGCAGAAATGGACGACCCAGTAGGGACTTTTTGCAGCGTGCACAGCAGAAGCAGTCTTCAGTGGCATGCCAGTGCTGCCCATCGTAAGTCATCTGGCCCTGGTCAATCCCTGTGATGGAAACAGTAAGACAGATTATACATACTGTATCTTCTAAACACGATAACTGTGATGAGTGCTCTTGTGCAACATTATGGTTGTGCCAGAATATTGAAGCTATTGGTACATCTAGCGCTTTCTAATATAATATGTAATTTCCTTGGCCAGACATGTTCAGTTTTACTAAAATGACGGCAGAAAAAAAGAAAAGAAAAAAAAGAAAGAAATCATACGGTCAATGTAACACAGTCACCTATATTTTTTGACCTCTAGTTACTGATTAAGAAGTTGTTCTAGGCTCAAGTATCACTTGAACAGATCTATTATAAATATTGATGAGTAAGATAAGTGTAGGAAAAAATCCCGAATAGCAGAAAGTCCAGTCTAATTCCCTTGAAGTGTAGAAGTGTTTGGAGTAAACTGATTATGCTGCACGCCTTGCACTACACAAATACATTACATTTTAATTACAGCTCCACTTACACACGCGAACTGGCCCCAATCTAATGGGCAACATCTGTTTGCAAACCATTTTTTAATCAGTTTCACTCTCATACTTTCTGCAGCCTATACAGAAAATGATTACAGACGAAATTTGTACTGAGTGACGCGCCAAAACGCAGCTGGAAATGATGCCGGGCTTGAAACCAATGAGCCGGCGAACCGAGTTATTATGGGATGGAGTGCTGCCTTGTGACACAATTGGGGCTAAATAAGTAATGGAAACACTGGGCGGCGTATGGATAACGTCAATAACGTGTTATGTCTTTAGGACGACTCTTGGTCTAACTTGGATTACTGTTCGTATCATTTGGAATTAGTGAGGAGGAATGGGTTTCATTCCTCTTGTCAGGAATTAGTCAGGAACGGGAACTTGTTCCTTCTGTTTTGACATTAATGTCCTTGACACCAAAAAGGCCCAGGAATACCATGAGGCACAATGCCAAAACGTGAACCCAGGACACTTCTGCCGTGTGCCAGCAGAGACTGTGATATCGAGAATACTACTACGTCTGCCAAGCACTTCAGTCTTACTTTCTGCCTTAGGATTATTTACATAACTCAACTCACTACGAAGCCTTGCCAATCCCTGTTTGTAAGCATTTGTTTTATGTTGTTTATTGGAACCTTGCCTCGTTTCTGATTTCGAATCACATGTCCATTCTACTGATTCCCCCAAAGTCCTGTCATTAAATCACTTTTCATTTCATTTGAAGCTTGAAATCAAGCCTCCAGCCACCCTTTTGTCGGAACCAGATCAGATGTTTCACAGCTTCAACTCTCTTCAGAAAGTAGATATGCTTGGTTGCGGAATTTTGCCCTTACCGATATGTTCCCCGCAGGAGTCGCAGTACTCGGCGTACAGGGACTCGAAACATCCGCAGCAGTACGGCCGACCTTCTTTCATGATGTAGCGCTGGCCGCCCAAAACCGTCTCGCACTCGAAACAGCAGAAGTGCTTCATGTGCCAGTGCCTGCCTTCCGCTTCTGTGCACTCGTCCGCGAAGATGATCTGAGGAAAAGAGGTGAAAAATGTGACGGGTGAAAAAAAAAAAGTGATGCATGGATCCATTTATCTTTGAATAGAAGCTAAAAGCCAAACTGCACCCATCCATTATATTTAATTTTAGGACAGACAGCCAGGCTCAGTGGAAGCAGTCCCGGCAGTCTTCGCCCCGGGCTACGACACAGCACCAACACTATCATATGTCAGAAGATCGAGCACATTATTACTATTTTTTTTTTTTTTTTTTTTTACAAAAACAGGTACAATTTTCAGCCGCTGGTTCATGTTTCTGGTTCCTCCACCTTCCAAATGAGCGAACATGACTGTAAGACGGGACGAGACGCCAGACGCCTGAATTATTCATGAACGTTATTAGTTTAACGCCTCTATTAATCCAACTAAGCCTGTACTGATAATCATCTGTGTTTAAAAATGCATGGAGTCGTGTGTTTGCCATCCTTCATTATACATGCATGGCTCTGAAAATATGCTGAAACAAGGCTAAGCTTTCCAATCCTTAGTCATTCATCAATTCAAATCAGCTGCTTATCAAGCCCTTCAGAGTGACGGGAAAAAGGAAGCAGTGCAAAAATTAAGGGTAGAAGAACTGGGATTTGCGGACGCATGCCATACGCTCATCACATGGAGAGTGTATGGCTCTCCAGGTTTTCCGAAGATCCGTCCGGAAGCAGTTGACTCTCCTAAATCCAACTTAATCCATAAATGGGCATATGGGTGGAGCGAATGCAGCCTTGCTGTTGGTTGGAACACGCATACTTACCTCAGTTACCACAAGCTAGCTAGTTTATCCTACACGTCATCTGATGAAAACGTCTACATTTCTTTTTATAAGTTAACTACAACGATTCTAGTTAGCCAAAGTGATCATAGCAGACAGCTAGCGAGCTAACGCCTGCATCGCAGCTGTAAATCGGCCATGATTTACATAAAAATTCACACGATATAGTTGTCATGAGTGGGAAATCTATCTATGGAAACCAAACCCATTTTTTTGTACCAGGCTGTAAACATGTTTATTTCTGTTGTTTATTTCATGTGGCGCATGGGGATTGACTCACTTTTGGAGCGAGCCCCTTGTGGACAGTCAAGGAACTGCACCGTTATGCACTTTCAGACTCGACAATTGCTGGAAATTGCCCCTTGATAAAAACATGACCAGGGTGTGCTGTTGTAGGAAAATAATGAAAGATGGGGTGGCGTGATGAAGCTATTGTTAGCTGGTGATTCTTTTGGCCAATCATAATCCAGAATGGTTCGCTGTGGTAACGATAGCAGAACTGAAACTAAATTCATACAATTTAATGAAGTGTCATGGCGTACCTCATCGCACGCAGAACATCGAGGTTTCAGCCGCTCAGCGTGGTGTCGTCCGCAGTAGATTTTGCCCTCCTGGTAGAAGTAAATGAGATCCACCAGGAGCTCGTCGCACGTGCTGCATACGAAGCACCGAGGGTGCCAGCACACGCCGTGACCGGCTCGCGACGCAAACACAGCGATGTCGCCTCCGTTAATCTGACCACCACACTGAAAAAAATTAAATAAAAAAAAACATTATAGACAAGAGATGAAGGTTCAGTCTTAATGTAATAGCTGAGCGTTCAGCTGGACAAACTAACCTTCACGACCATTTTTTTTTTCATTTTACACTGCTGCAGTGACCTTAAATTAGATGCCTGATAAATTCAAAGTCACGTAGAGGTCAGCATCAGGGCTGTGGGATTAAATCGATAGAGTGAACCTTTCTATTACAGAGTGCATCTGATAACAGTGAGGAGGAAACAGCTTTAAATCTACTATCATCTCTCTCTCCCTCTCTCTCTGTCTTCAGGCACATGCTCACTTTATTTCCTGTTCCTTGCTTCATCATTTTAACAAGCTGTATATTTTTAATATCTGCTCAGTACGTGAGAAATGAACTATTTATAGGAATAGGAATTGCGACCTTCTGTTCCAGCACAGCTGAAGACAAAACAAATATCTGCAGGTTACAGAAGTGTGTGTATGTGTGTGTGTGTCTGTGTGAGTGTGTGTGTGTGTGTGTGTGTGTGTGTGGACCATCTGTGTGTCAGTGGCAGCAGAAGGGGAGGAAGGGCAAGCAGGTGGATCTAAACTCACTCAAGCTTTGCTTAGACATTGACAGGAAAGTAAGAATGAAGCAATTCAAAAGAGCGCCCCCTCTGTCTGTATCTATGTACAACACGTTTTCATGCCCTTTCAAAAATTTTAATAACGGTGCCAGATTTGCATGGTCAAAAGGTGACGAGAACGACACGAATGTCAGATTGCTTTGTGACATCCAGAGCTGTGAAAAAGTATTTGCCCCTACCTTATTATTATTATTCAAGCACGCTAGAAGGTTTCAAAAAGCAACACATCACACCATGATCTAAAGAAATTCAAGAACAGATGAGAACAAAAAGTAATTGACATGGAAAGAGTTCACAATATGTAATATAATTCTTTTTTTTTTTTTTTTAAAGATCTTAATCATTTAAGTGTGACAAATATGCAAAAAAAGGGGGGGGGGCAAATACTTTTTCACAGCACTGTAACTGTGGCATATTAATGTCTGAAAAAGAAAGAAAAAAAATCAGCCAATTATAGCAGTCAACCAAAATATGTAGTTTTGCACTTTTATTTATTTTATTTTGTCATCCCAGACAGTTTAACAATTTCCTGTCTTTTCCATGAAGTTTTCCAGAACACCAATTTTCTATCCTGGTGATTTTCCACAACTTGGCTCACGAGTTCAGCCGTACGGTTATCATTACACCATCGACGCTACTGTTAAAAAGCCGACCTCGTACGAAATCGACAAAAACAAGTCACCTGTTCACATATGGCTCCGGTCATGGTGACGGGAAACGGCCTAACGTTACCCCGGCCCAGGTTCTCCCTCTTCCTCTGGTTACTGAAGAGCTTCAGCTCCCTCTTCTCCTCATCATCCAGAGAACTACAATACCGCACCTGAGCAGGAAACACAGATTCAATGCGCGTCTCTCCAGATTATTTACATGCCAACAGGACAAAAACACAAACAAACAAACAAACAAAAAACACGAGACAGGTGCGAAGACAGGAACGCATGCACTCACACATGTACACACATGCACTCTCACGGGTGGCGTAAACGTCCTCACCTCGTTGTCGTGAGGCGGCAGCTGGTGCAGGAGCTGTTTGATGCGGTGTTTCTCTCCGGCGCTGTTCACATACGGCACCTTGTCCTCAGGCAGAGAGCTGTAATACTGATGAACCTGCAGAGAGAGAGAAAGAGGGGGGATTAAATCCTGACTTTAACATACAACCAAAGTTGTTTTGAGGCCGCAAGACTGTTGAACATTTCCATCGAACCGTGACGAAACTTTTCCGCCTTTTTGATCATCGTAGTTAAGGACGTCTTCTAATCATCATCTAAATGAGTCGTTCATGCTGCAGCGTTCACATTACCAGCCTGAAGTGACTGAAATCCGATCTTTTAAGCTAATGCGACACAAATCTGACATTTTTTCCCCCCGCATTTTAGGGCTGTATGATGATTTTCAGATCTGATCCGAGTCACTTTCGTATGTGGTCCTAGATGGGATATATAAATCTGATACGTGGTCATGTAACGGTCCGATCGGAACTCATCCAGAGCAAAATCTGAAATCACGTTTGCGAAAGGATGCATCGATTGTTTGAAAAGAACGAGTGCTCGCAGTAATATGACTCGCGTTTTAATCCAAATGGCACGGAAAAGGCGTAGCAATGTGCGCGTGCATGCCGTTTCAGAGTCAGAGACAGACGAGTCAGGAAAAAAAAAAGTCACTTGTAATTATAAACGTCAACCGTCATAAGACGCAAAAAAATTTAACATGTCTTGTTTTACGTGAACGTGGCCTTATTAAATGCCAGCGCACATGCTCGGTGACTCGTGAGGCTGTAAGCCCGAGGTCTTACACCGTTTTATCATTTCCCACATGTCCAGTTAGATCTAGGACTAAAAGACATTTCTCAGCTCAGTTAGCTCCGTTTCAAACTCTAAACGTCGTCACTCGGTCTCATTTCTTCCATTTTGACACTAAACATGTATATTTTGACTAAAGAAGCCATTTTTCTGCACTTTGACATTTTTAAATCCATTATAAGGTTCAAAGTTTACGCGATAAATTAAACACAACATGTCTGAAACTGAGTCGCGTCCTGGGAGCGAGGCAAACATCGGCCCCTATTCTTGTTAACCCTTCCCCCGTTCCTTGACACGTCCTTTCAAACACACTCTCTCACACACACACACTCTCTCACCTCACACACACACACACACACACACACACACACACACACACAGCAATTACAGTCAGGGTGATTTATAGCTGAGCAATGTAAAGTTAATGGAATCTGCCCTCTCACATCCCCGGCAGTGCTGACACAGAGGCTTCATCTCGAGACCCTTTGTGTGTGTGTGTGTGTGTGTCTATTTTCGCACACATTGCTTACGCGTATTTATCCGTACAGCTCGGCGCAGCTCTAAATTACGGTGATTAACAACGGCGCTGAGACGCGACCTTTGTCCTCCACCTTTTGCGGCTAAGTGGCGAGGACAAAATGAGCGGTTTTGTTGTTTGCGACATTGCGGGCGTGATCGAGGACATTGTATCAAGCGTCGATGTGATCATCATAGGGTTAAATTTGTTCACTGGGAAGACTCGACGGCAGGCGTGAGATTTGTACTCGCCGGCCTTTGATTAGGAAAGAGAAATAAAAATGACCTTAATGTGATTACTTAAAAATGAGAATTTTTTTTTTCGTGTGTTCGAGGCCCCCTCCTGGCCTTCCACCTCATTACACATGGCTAACGTCTAAGTCTAATGACTTAATGTGATGAAGCACCGAGCTCCATCTGCCCTTCCTTACAGCACATAAACCCGTCGAATAAAGCCGAACAAAATGGATCCTGCACGAGACGTGATTTATAGCCGTCACCGAGGCGCTGCTGTTGGCTGAGGGAAACCAGCGAGGCAGCGCGCTTCTCTATATCCATCACTCCCTTTCATAAACGGATGAAGTACAAAACCGCGGATGATGTCCGTTCTGTCTGAAAGACTCCTGTCACGCCGGGGAACAGGCGGAAACGACAATCCTCAGACGCGAGACGCATTTATACCACGACGCGAGCCTTTCCAGATACTTGCTACATCCCCTGAAGAAGAGCGCCGTGGCTCTTCCGCTGCTTGTCTTGGCCGGCCACGGTCTCGAGAAGTGCTCGGTTGAGGGATTTGTTCAGCTGAAAATTTCACCGGCCGGGATCCAATAAATTACCCGAGCTCCCGTCCAACAATAACAATCATCAGCGCTGGTGTGGTGCGGAGATCTGACGGACGCAAGCCAGCGCTCTCATGCGAACCAGCGGCTCGTGGAAATAACAGTAATCAGAGCGAAGAGATCTGGCGATCATCCGCCACGAGTCCGGGGGTCTGGCAGCCACCTTGCGCATCTCGGTGCGTACAGCTGGCCTTGATAAACCGCGGACAGGCTCTCGGGACGTGCCGATGTTTTGCAGAAAGGCCGGTTATTTACACATTCGCAGGTTATTTCATCCGAAGGGATTCGGTGTCATGTTACCGCTGGCCTTTATAATCGTACCGCTCGACTGATACAAGTTTTATCCTTTATCGTATAAACTCCCTGCAGCAACCGCAACCAAGCGAAACAACAGACGACCAGGACAGCAGTTCCCGTAACCGTCCGACCATATTGTAAAATCGTTGTATGCCTATGATTATTTTTCCACTTTGAGATTTTCCATCTTAAGGGACTCGTCTTGTGAGAGATGATTAAAAAACTGGGCTACGTCCTACGTTTGACTTCCTTTTTTCCATGAAGACTGAAAGACAGCAGCCAGCCAAGTCGGACATGCACAAGTAGTGATGCTTCCTGCTGCTGCACTGTCCAAAATTACTCCCAGAACACATCCAGAGGCACACCGAGTGAGCGCACGAGCGGCGAAAGAGCAGTACGAGTCAGAAACGTGGCCGTGCGAATCCTGCGGGTGCCTTCGGGGCGATCGGCAGGATTAAGCCGACATAATTGGATCACTAATCTAATTCCAGTCATGTGTGGTTTTGGAAACAGGCAGTAATCTCTAAAATCCCTGTCTTTTATAGTCCAGGATTCATCACGGAATCATGGCAAATGTCTTAGTGTTTCCTTGCATCTGGACAAACGCCTGTAGGAGAGTTAGCAACATGTTGGCTTTCCTTTAGTTCTTCATTCATTTCCTTTCTGGAGGTGAGCCTCTCTGGGTTAATCTGGATATGCGAGCGTTCTGAGGAATGAATGGACAAAGGAGCGACTCGATAATAACAAACGCACTCTCGGCTTCGGGTGCATTTATTTTACGTCTCACCTCGGTCTCGCTGGGGCCGTCTCAGTCTCGGTCAACGCTGGCAAGAAACCAAGCAATTCCACAGCCGAGGTGCAAACCAAGGTCGCGTGGAACGCACGGCCATCCATTTCAGTCCCCGCTTCGACCGACCGTGGGTACGTGTGTGTTTAATAAACACTCATTACGACGAATCGATCAGCTAAGTCGTTTATACCCTGTCGTGTATTCTGCGCCGGTTCATACCGAGAGAAAAATAAATAAATAAATAATCGACCACAACCGTTGGCTGACCTCCGAGGACCAGAAATGGAGACAGTAGACCGGCTTTATTGGTTATTGACCTGCTTCGCTAGTAATACGACCTCGTTTTGTTTTGTTTTTTTTGCGGGGAAAATGAAACTCGTAGCCACAAATGATTTAACTGGGCTATAAAGAGAGCCAGCCAGCCGCGGGACTCTAATAAAGCCCGCGTGAGAATATGCCGGAGCCAAACGCTTCTGCGAGAGCGAACGGACCGGCGATGCTCTTACAGAAAAAAAACAGGTTTTCAAGCATGTTTGAATTCAAAATAAATTGTAAACGTGTGACGAGAGAGAGAGAGAGAGAGAGAGAGAGAGAGAGAGTAACAGTGTGTGTATTTGACTAGCATGCGTATTCGCCGCTCTCGAGCTCAACATTGTGCCCTTGAGCCTC
Organism: Clarias fuscus; assembly: GCA_030347435.1. Lineage (NCBI taxonomy): Eukaryota > Metazoa > Chordata > Actinopteri > Siluriformes > Clariidae > Clarias > Clarias fuscus. The sequence continues at coordinate 28,758,440 of CM059217.1, forward strand.
ACAGATCCCCGAGCGGTCTTATTTATTTTTCTAAAATAACTTCCCTCTTACGAAACTGCCGAGCAAATGAACGCCAAAGTTTGGCTTTCTGTAACAACAACCATGTCGGCGGTATCGTTTCCATAACCTACACCGTGTTCCACCCTGTTAGTCTCAAGCTACGTGCTTTAGTGCCTCTGACAGCGTTAGGATAGATAGATGTAAATGTATCTGTATGTGTGAGCCAAACAGTGCAGCTTGTGTGTACGTATGTGTGAGCCTGAGGCATGTGGACGTGCCAGGAAGCTGTCAGAATCTGCTCATTCGTTAGCATAAAAGGCTTTTCTGTCTGGAGACGGTGTGTTTATTCGTACGTCCGTTAGGAAGGTTTATTATTTTTAATGTAGGTTTGTAGAGATGGAGTGCAGCCATGGGGTAGTTTGGACTGTAGCCTGCTGACTGCTTAGCATGGCACATGGAAAACGAGCGGCGTGTTTGACAAAGAATTGAACCAACATGCTATAATAATAATAATAATATTATTATTATTATTATTATTATTATTATTATTAATTCCCCCCCCCATTTTTTTTTTCAAAAATAGAAGTGAAAGTATTCATATCCTTGCTTCAAACCACATTCATCGCGCAATTTTTGCAACGAACCGCTACTGTGGATCACGAGGTGTGTTAGGGGATCAGATCTCGCCACGGGTCTGTGTGTGTGGTGTGTTCATGTTCTTCCCGTGCTTGGTGGTTTTCCTCCTACAGTCCAGACACATGCGATGTTTATGTGCAAATATCCCATAGTACATGACTTGGTGTGTGTGTGTGTGTGTGTGTGTGTGTGTGTGTGTAGCCCTGCAATGGGTAGCTAAGTTCCTCGAGCAATATATTGTTGATCACTTCAAATAATTGATACAGAATCAATTCACACTTTTTGAACTATTCAAATTCTCTTAAATTGACAAATTCCTAAAAACACTTCTGTGTCGTCTACTTAGCTGTTTTTTTTTCGTGAAATATCGCCACCTACTGGACTGGAGTGTGATGCAGAAGATCACACGCACAAAAAAAAAGGACGGCACGGTGGCAAAGGGCTTAGGAATTCTCGACCCTCAGGTCTTGTACGCCAATGAGCCCAAAGTCTCCTGTGAGAGACTCCAGAAGAAGCCTATAGAAGATGAATGCGTGATAATCGCCATGTACGAGACGCGACATTAAAACAAGTTATACGACATGTCAGTGTTTGTTCGATACCTTTGATTGAGTGACATTAGTGCAGACGAATAGTATCGGAAACTACCTCCGATCCACATGGTTTAGCAGGAGACAGACTCCTATTACTATTACGTGTTAGTGAAATGAAATCTCGTATCTACGTTGCGGCTGAGGGAAGGCGGTGCAGTACCTGTTCGGGTTTGAGCCCCGGCGGCACCCAGGCGTACTCCTCCAGGGCGCAGCCCGAGTCGTCGTCCGACGTGGAGTTCCTCTGGAAGTCGTACAACAGCTTGGACACGTTTTTCTCCATCTCCAGAGGCATGGCCGTCACAGCATGATCCTCACGCGGACACTTGCAGTGCAGACAGATCTTCCTGCGTGCAGAGAAACCGAAATGCATGTGAGTGACTTGGGCGGAGTCAATGCTGTACGAGATGATGAGTGGAGTCACTAAGCCATGAATTCTTACATACAAACTAGTACGTCGCCGAGAGTTTATTTGGATCCTGACAGCCACAAAATGATATTAAACCAGAACAATCTGAGCTCGTTACACAATAAAATCTGTGTGCAAGGAAACAGGAGAATCTGCCAAACAAATCAGGATAGTAAGCAATTCCAGAAGGACCGATCAGTCAATAGCGCCCCATCTGCTCATGATTTAAACACACGCATCCAAAGTATCGTGCGAAAAAAATAAAGAGTCGCTTTTATAAAAATGTGCTTGATGGACTCCATCGAGATCTTTAAGCATCTGGAGAAAAACAGCCTGAATTACTGATCCAATTGCGATTTTCACACGCTGCTCCTTTCAGCTCCTACATGTTCTCTTACGGAGGCAGTTCAGCTTTTAAGCATGTTTGAGAGAGCGTGAGAAAGAACGAGAGAGAGAGAGAGAGAAACAGGACTAAGTTACAACTGTAATGGAAATACTGAGGCCGCATATACAAAAGCAAAACAATTACAAAAAGATACACTAGTGAAAAAATACGGTTATATTTTACAAAAATGTGAAAGACTAAATTGAGTGAAAAAAAAAAAATGTTGATTCAGTTACGTATCGCAGTTTTTTATTTTATACATGTTTTGCATTTGAAGCAGTAATATATTGCAGTTCCTCTACAATCCTACAGGTGGTGCTCTCTAAACTATTCCTACATTGGAACAGCATCCTGTGCGGTAGGAGCAAATTTCTTCCCGAGTTTGTTTAGAATTGTAATGAAATGAACATAGAATCAGGATATTTATGAAATTGTGATACTTATAAAATCGCAGTATGAATCGAATAGGTACCTGGTATCGCGATAATATTGTATCGTATCAAAGTACCTTGTGATTCCCATCATTTAAGTTGAGAGATGCTACAAAAATATTTATTATGTACATCTACCATCTAATCTGTTGCTTTTGGGCGGAATTTGTAATTGTTCTAAACTAGCGAAGATCCTGGAAAAAAATTATGTTATTCATAATGATTATAATAAGTTCATATACTGGCATCTTACACATATTAAAGTCATGCATTACTCTTTAAAAAAAAAAAAGGAGCTTTAACTTGGCTGTGGGAATTTCAGGGCCAGTAAAAATTTCAAACAGAACCCTGAAACAAAGAAAATGCAAGACTTTCCGATAAATCCGTTGATGTTTCACGTAAACGCCGGATTTACCTTTGAAAATCTGCGATTGTTAAAAGTCTAGACGCACTTTGAAAAGCACCGCATTGCACCTTTCATGCTGACTCAGCCATGACTCAGGCGTCTTCCAGTAACTCATCACAAAAGCGCAGCTTTCTAAACGCTCAGTTTGTTAAAACGCATATCCCCCCCCACACACACACACACTACCACTACCAACACACACACACACACACGAGGCAAATCAGTGCCCAGTTCTTCAAATGTGAGAAAAGCAGGCATCAGGTTACAGCGACACTTCACACACAAATGCACACCGCGACTGCTGGCCAAACTCCTCCTCACACTCTAGTAACCTGGCCACATTTGGTTACGACAGGACGAAGCCTCAAGAGCCGCTGAAGAGCCTCACACACACACACACACACACACACACACACACACACACACACACACACACACACACACACACGCCAGTCAAATGCTTCACATCTGGTTAGTCTCCAGCAGGGCAGACGCGGCCGTGCCAAACCTCACTGTCTGGCTCTGGAGGCTGCTGGTCAGATCTCTTAACCTCATCTGCCTCAAAGGCAGGGACAGGACACAGACCGAATCCTGTTAGCACCTCGGGCGCTTTGTAAGAGGTGCGACGCCAGAGGAAGGGAGAAAATAAAAGGGATAAGAAAAGAAATAACAAGCCACAAACCCACAGGCTACAAGTGATGTAGAGTGGGCGGAGTCACGAGTCTGGAGCGCAAACCATGCCCTTTTCATGTTAGAAACTTTTCATCGTCAGATTAAAGCGATCATTTTGGAGGAACTCGGCACCGATTCTTGGCGAGGAGACGAATAAAAGCCGTACCAGGGCCATGGTTTTATTTATTTATTTATATATTTATTTATTCATTCCGTTGTCACCCGTCTACACCTGTAATATGGAAATAAGCGTTTTAGATTTGAATACATCCGCATTCTGCGTGGCAGGACACACAAACTGTTTCTCTGATGCCGTGTCTGTGCACTGAGACGCTTTGCAAGTCAATGTACGAGTCTTCTGCGCCGGGGAACAAAGGCGACTAGTACGCGTGATGTCCGGTAAAACCAGGTTAGACCTTAAATAGGGGGCCGTCGATATTAAAGGAAGGAAAAAACACTCGTGTGTAAACGGAGAAAGGAATCCAAATAACTATGATATCTGAATTTTATTCTAATATTAAACTCTTCCCCTTGACCCTGATGCGTTAGTGGTTCCCCCCGGGTTGAGGACGCTGAGCACTTCGCTCCCGCAGTTGCTCCAGCAAGGACAAGGACACGGCGTCAGTATAGCGTGTGCACGGGAACGTTTCACCCAAACAGCGCGCTATCAGTAATGATGGATGAGAGGAAGCGGGAGCTGGAGCAATAATGAGATCACGCTAAGTGCGCCTCATTAGTTTTAACTGTGCGTTCTTTTTGCAACAACGGCATTCCTGTCGTACTGAATAATGTGACTGGGGTAAGTAATAAAGTGAGACACTGCGATTAGATCAACAATAAGTGTAAGTGTTTTATGACATCATCATATTACTAGCAGAGCCACAATACTAACATCTCTGAGTCGGAGTTGAAGCTTTTGGATGCATTTCAGAGACTCTAGTGAAAGCTGAAGATTTGGAACCGGATCTGGACGGACTAAAGCGCCGCTGCATCGCTTTTTTTTTTTTAGGTAGTAAATGAAGCGAAGAGTAAAATCTCATCCAAAAAAAAAATAAATTTGCATACTGATAATTACTGCTACAAGCTGCTCAGGGTGGATTTTTCCCTTCGACCTCATGACCTCTATACCAATAAAACTCTACCTCTGCTTTTTGTGTGCATTTTTGTGTCAGGTCTAGAACACTGTGTCATGACCGTGTGTGTGTGTGTGTGTGTGTGTGTGTCCGCCGTCTCATCACATCCTCATGACCCGGGACGGGACACAAACTCCAAGATGGCGTCTCTTTAAAGGATTTCATCCGGACGAAATGTTAGAATCTTGTGACTCCCTGTCTGCACTACGGAAGAAACTCGTGGTGCACATGCTTAGTCTGGTACAAGTCTAAAACCAAGACGAACAAGGGCAGGATTCCCAGACAGACTTTTTTCCCCCCCGTAAAATAAACATATTCGCGAGGGAAATTCTTTTCTTTTTTTACGACCAAGAATGTCATCACTCCCTGGCCCACGATTGATCGCAGGAGCACCAGCAAGCCCGGTTTTCTCTTTGAGTGGATACACCGGTCCAGCCTAGAATTCCAGATTTCAAGCTCTCATCGCCCGACAGATGGATAGCAAAAGCTGCACACGCTGATTTCATTACAAAACCCCCGCGCACGCAGGAGACTGTGCGCTGACGGCCTTCGAAAAACACGCACCCCGCCTTCGCTAGACAGGCTTAAAAAGCGGCTGTCCTGTCCCCGGAGTCGTTCCTGAACGGCTGCCAGCCTCCGAGGGGTCCGGAGAGACAGCGAGCCGCGTACTCACGATGCGAGCAGACAGACGTCCGCATTCCGCCTTTAATAAGTGCGTTCTCACATCGTTTTTTAAGACGGCAGATGTGATGTCTCTGCTGGATTGTTCTCCGCTATGTGTTTAACAATAGCTACAGGCAGAACACATGCAGCACGGCCGGGTTTATGAGTAATTCCGCGCTGTCCGCGGGCAAGTGTGTTTTTGAAGAGACCTTCAGCATCGCCAGGATACCTGTCAGGCATGCAGGATTTCCATAGCATCATTCCAAACAGACAGTGTGTTGCAGGAGCTAGACGCAGCTGGCTATAGCAGAGCTGACTCTCTCTCTCTCTCTCTCTCTCTCGCTCTGTCTGGGATTGTTTTTCCTTCAAACAATCCAACAGGGTGATCTTAAAACAGAGCCGCACCCAGTTTCAGTCATAAATACAGCCAGAAATCGACTGCATCCTGGAATTCTCAAAGCACCAAGGTCTATTCTTTGGTGTTGTGATAAAAATCACATAAAATTGACAGGTCCATAGGCCACACCTCTTTAATTTGGGGATGACCGACATAGCAGTTGCGCACACACACGCAGGCCACACCTCCTTAACTTATCCTGAGAATTAGACCATGCTCTCTCATAGGCTCATAAGCCACGCCCATTTCATTGGGACTGACGGACACATAGCTTTCATTTGGTCATAACTGACACAGAAGTCTCACACACAAAGAGGCCACACCCACTTTACTTCACCTGACAAAGAGGACACACACTTTCACACTCTCATAAGCCCCGCCTACTTCACTGGGATTGACATACCTAGGCCACACCTCTTGCATTTGGAAATAATCGACTAAGGTCACATACCTCCTTTATTTAAACTGTCGATGAGGCGATGCTTTCTAACAGTCCCATGAGCCACGCCTCCATCACTAGGACTGACAAATACTTAGGCCACACCTCTTCCAATTGCATATAATTGACATCGAATTCACACACCTTCTTTACTTCACCCAAAAATCTGACCACATGTTCTTCTTACAGTCTCATAAGCCACGACCATTTAACTGGAATGGACAAGTACAGAGGCCACGCCTTTCATTTGGGGATAACTGACATAGAAGTCATACACAGATACTCACAGAGGCCACACCTCTTTTAAATAACTTAACAATGAGACCATGCTCGCCAACAGGCCCATAAGCCACGCCCACTTCACAGAGACTGACAGCCCCATAGGCATTACCTTTTTTTTTTTATACAGAATGTCAGACACATAAGCCACAACTTCTTCATAGGAACTGACACAGAGGCCACACCCTTTTATTTTATGTGCATGTAGGCCACGCCTACTTTCATTGTAAGTGCCAGACACAGATGTTACCCTACACCAAGAATTTTTTGGTTTTGTTGGTTTCAATGCCACTGTAACTTGTCCTTTTCACCACTAATCAAAAGTATCATTAGTATTGGCCCCCCGAACTAATTATACTAGAATGATGAATGGAGGAGAATGATTTAAAAAAAAAAAAAAAAATGACATGAGACAGTCACACAACACGATCTCTTTAACAGTGAGAGTTCACTTAATTTCCAACAACCCTCACTGATGGAACATGTTGTTAGCAAGCAATTACAATGCACTAATACAGTATGTTCGAATGCACAGGGATTACCACATGCGCCTCCACCTGCTGTAATCTATCACGGCCGGTTAAATTCTCTCCCAAGGGCGTGCAGGCACCTGTGACCTGGCGCACATCCCACAATGAATATCAAGCAGACGGGTCTCGTGCATCTCACGCTATCAGACATCGGAGCGTCTGCATTCTTTAGGTTTACTACAGATCCGGGTTTTACTTCACGCCCCCGAAACGGCAAACATAACGAACGGGACAACAGCTGTTGATGTATGTTGATTTGCTCTGTCTGTGTGTGTGTGTGGGGTGGCGGACGACGGCATGTCATTGTGTATAAAACTGCTCTCAGGTTGCCCTGCTACCTGCTACATGCGTGTCGGCTCATGGTTTGCTGCTAAAGAAAGACTTACAGCCTGTTGGATGAGAGGAACAAAAAAAAAAAAAAAAAAAAACAAGAAAAAAGACTGAAGCACAAGCAGGGTTCATGCACAGGAAACGAGCGAGCAACCTTCGGAGATTTACGTTACATTTCGCATCTGTCTGAACCATCAGAATGCGCTCTAAAACAGACACCGGAGGGAGAGGACAGACAGAGACCCGTGCCTTTAAAGGATTGCTTGCGGACTGAAAAAAGTAAAAAAAAAAAAAAAAAAAAGATTGATAAACTGTATTTCTAATCTGTATTTCCTCAGTTGAGGAGCTTTTGACGAATTCCTGAATGGAACGAATCAGGTGCTTAATCATAACTACATCGCTTACACACAATGCGCTGGGTTTCCACACAATGTCTTCGGCATTTCACAAGGTCTCATGTCGAGAAGTCCTCGTTTTAGCCCACCTGAGTCAACGTCCTTTATTTGCATCGCTGATCACCTGTTATATCCTGTTACTCGGAAACGATTCTTATTATTAGACTGTATTTAAATAGATTTGGTTTATATGGAGACGACTCCGTGAAGTAACCGTTTCATCCTAAAGTAACCTTACACTTGTCTTTTAAGATCTCTACAGATATCTGTGTGCCGTTTCATTCGGCTCAGGTGCGCTAAAGCAGGAGCGTTGCACCAAACTAAACCCAGCGACCTTGACAACTACACACTGACATGATGTAGACGAGGCAACTCTCCTGTGTTTTTTAAATTTTTTTTATTTTTCCAACTTTAACACACTGACGTTGATTCAGAACGTGCCTGCTAATGAGACGCCTTGTTGGCTCAGGTGTGAGCAAAGTAAATTCAAGTGAGTCCAGGAAATTTTCCAACTAGTAATGCGACAAGCAATCACTCACTCATCGTCTATACCGCTTTATTCTGTATAAGGGCTGGCATGGAGCCTATCCCAGGAGACTTATGGCACAAGGTGGGGTACACCCTGGATGGGATGCAGTGCGCGCACACACACACACTGGAAATTTTTTGGGAGCGTCAGTCAATTAGCCTTATCATGCATGTTTTTAGACTGTAAGAGGAAACCCACCAGCCACAGGGAGAACATGCAAATTCCATGCACGCAGACCAGAGGCGGGAATCGAGTCCAGACCCTGGAGGTGCAAGGCGACAGTGCTAACCACTAAGCCACCGTGCTGCCGGCAAGCAATCAGTACCGGCTGATACACATTACATGACTACTTCTTCTTCTTCATTTGTGCATAATGTTGACATCATGTAGGCTGGTCCGGTTACCTTGAAGACGGTGTCATGGATCAAAAAACACCAGGGTGTAAACAGGTCAATAGGTTCATTTTCTGCACGTATCCCAAAAACACACACACACATACACACACACACAGGGTGTGGATGTAGTAATGGGAATTCACACGTGATGGATTTTACTTAGGGATCAGGTTAATTTGGTGTCTGTGTGTGTGTGTGTGTGTGCGCAGATACGCACAAAGCTGGTCTCCAGGTGTTCATTTCATCCAAAAAAAAACTGGTTTGCTTTAAATATTTAAACGCCCCAGTCGTGTCTGATTTATTATCTCTAATAAAATGCAGAGCAGTAACAAGGTCAGATCGGGGGTGACGATAATACCGCGGTCACTGGTGCGTGCGTACGTGCCAAAGAGAGAGGGAAGGGGAAAGGAACGACCCAGGAATAGGTAGATCGAGAGAAGTAGTGTGTGTGTGTGTGTGAGACAGAGAGAAATAGAGAAGGAAAGTGTGTGTGTGTGAGGGTGAGAGAGAGAGAGAGAGATCTCGGACATCGCATTCATATGTTAATGCGCGCTGCTCAGTCCTGACTCGATCCTTTGGAGGGCAACAAAGCCAAACAAACCGCAAACAAAAGCGTTAATCCGACTTACAGGGGACGGGTCAACAGCGCTGCACCCCGGGGGAGACCAAATAAAATAATAATAATTAAAAAAAAAATGCAAAAGTCTCATTTCTAATAATGGAAGACGAGAAAGCGCAAAAGTGCGCGTTTTTTTTTTTTTTTTTTGGTGCCATAAAGGCGCTTTTACGCAGCGGGGCGTCACAGGGACGCGTTTCTGCAAAAAAAAAAAAAAAAAACGATTGTTTCATGTTCTTTTGCAAAAATAAAAAGATTTTTTTTTAAAAACAGGAGGAAGTGCAGACATCAAAGACATGATGAGCATGCAACATGACGCACAACAAACAACCTCTTACACAATGTATTTTTTACGTGTAAAAATGTAACAGTTTCCTCTTTTTCCTTCGAAGCAAGGAATGGGAACGCTCTCCTGGATTGTTTCCTACCGTTCTCAGTAGTGCAAGCTCTCAAGAGTTAGGACTCAGGATTCACGCAGGATCCCCATATTCCCAGCTTCAGACTAAACGCCCAGCTTCCCGACTTATAAGACATGTCTCTCTCAACTTCAACTTCTTCTCAAGAAAAACCAACCATCAGTAAAGCCCCGAGCTGTGGACAATCCGGATTAGATCCTGCGTCGAGACGGTTTCTCCCGGGCATAATCACTCACGGAATCAAGACCCGATCCTCCTCCGATCGAAATCCCCTTCAATAACGAATCTGCGCAGCGCAGCGCGGCACAGCGCGAGACGAGCCCGACTGCCTTCTACTCACCGCTCGAGCGCAGTCTGAGCTGAGCAGGCGCTCGGCTCTGACCAATCGGCTGTCAGTATGCAAATACGAACGGACCATGCGCGTTTCAGACTAACCAATCACCTCTGAGTATGCTAATAAGCCCGAGCGGAGTTGTGCTGCGGATAAACCAATCACTGCTGCATATGCTAATGCGTGTCCACGCCGTAGGGGCGGGGTCAGCGCCCCGCGTTTAGTTATAATTAGGAGCTCAATGGCGGGTGTTTTGGGGTCATTTACATGTAAATGAGACAATTTAACCCCCCGGGCTAGATCGCCCCAGGGGCAGTTAAAGCGCCATTCAAAAGGCACAGAATAGCAGTAAATAATGTAAGACAACACTGAAGGGGTCTTGACACCTTCAGTTACAAATATAATAATACCAAGAGGCAGATAATGGCCTGTCAAGTCTGTGCAGTGTATTAAAAATGGCTATTAATCTATAGAAATAAAAGAAGGTTTTGTCTGTACATTAGTCAGAACTCACGCTGTCAATCAGGGGCGGATCTACCGGGGTGGCACGAGGACTAGTATTCTCGTATGTCAATGGTTCGAAAAATAAAATAATTTTTTAAAAATTTATCTGACGTTCCAATCCAGATATCAGGTTCAAGTCAATCACACATCAGCCTTTATCTAATTTTTATAGGACAATGTAAAAATGCGCACCCCAGTGTATACACCGAATAAGAATAGCGGTCCCTGAATCCACAAAAACCATGCAAGGATGCTTGCTTCAGTGTTGCCACCCCTCATAATTTTAATGCCACCCCCTTGCCACCCCATGAATAATTTTCTAGATCCGCTCCTGCTGTCAACGGAATCTTGACGTTTCATACATTGGAGCACTGGAAACAAGTCTGTAATAAACAATTTGTCTGTATGTCTGTCCAGACAGATTTTGTCACAGCATCACGGAAAACTGATGCATTAAACTTCAGTCCTTCATAATTTGCCTAAAGTTAATCCTACACCATTAATCGCATCCGTCAAACTGTGGGTGTGTCTTAAATCGGCCACTGGACAGAATTCAATGAAACGTTTGCATAATATAAATAACAGCGCTGAAGTGGTGTAAGTGAATTTTAATACGTTGGAATCGTTTTAAGACAAAACTTAATCTTTATCCGATCTACTTTTTTCGATGTCTCATCTGTGATTCTCCGATTACAGAACAGGGAGTGTATTTGACCATCATCAACGTATACATAAACGTATACAGTGATGTAATGACATGACGTTCTAGCCCATGAAAACACAAAGCCAGTTCTTAGGAGGTTTGTTATTGAACCAACTCTGATCCTGCACTAGGACGACACATGAGCTAGCACCTGGTTCACTCTGGTGGTAAAGGGTAAAAGAGTAAATAAGAGTAAGTTGATTCCCAGAATGAACCAGAAAACCTGGAGCTGTGTGTTGGCAATGGTATGCAATGCCCACATCCCACATCAGACGTCTCACGCTAAATATGCTGTAAAGCAATACATTTTGCTTCATTTTAATGTAAAGACTCTATTGATATACAGTATACCTACAATGACTGATGAAGTGCACCAAATACATGACAGGTAAGAGGACCTGCTCACTCACACAGAAGACTTCGAATGAGTTAATCCTTTTAAAACCCATCTTAAAATGTGCAGTTTCTGGTCATACAGCCACAACAGAAATGAAAAAAAAAAAAAAGAAAGAAAAAAAGTCTGTGATATTACATCTCATGCCGGTGCATAAACAGCGAAAGAGTATTTATTATGTGTCTTGCACATCATTAATTATCTCCTGGATTCTGGCTATAAGATCATCAGTTATATAATGTTAAAAAAAAAAAAAAAAAAAAGACAGAGATTTGTTAGAATTGAACTTCAGGAAGGCCTTTCCATCATGCATAAAATAATCCCAGAGGAATTACACCAATTCATGCATTCTTAATCAGGTTTTACCATAGGATAGGAATAATAGCACAGTCTTTGGAGAATATTGTGGAACCAAATTAAAGGTGCATTAGAGTTTCTAAAAGCAATTTTGCAGGCCTGTTTTATACTCTGCGGATTCCTTTTTTTCGAGGTGATAATTACGCTGTCTCTTACTTTAGAAGCACACATCACTGAAAAAAAAAAGCAAGCCAGTGAGAATAATTGTTGAGAACAAAATTTAATGAATGCAAAGGTCAGTTCCCATAAACTTTGTCTCTCTCTCTCTCTCTTTTTGTCTCCCTCTCTCTTTGCATCCTGTCGCTATCAGTGTTATCGTTGCATGCATTTTCCAGTTCTAGTCTTGGACTCATCCCCAAACACAGTTAAGTTGCATGCTTTCAAAGTGCTAAGATTAGAGGGCAATCAGTGCATGCACACAAAAATGTGGGGGAAAATGGAACTCATGACCCAGGGCCCCTAGGCACAGGAGGGTTTTTAAATATAGTGAACATCACATGTTTGCTGCTGATTGGCAAGATTAAAGATTAAATTAAATGTTAATGTAAGATCTTAGAATCGAATCAGAAACTCTCTATATATGCATATTTTAAACAAAAGGTATTGACAGTTACACAAATGATGTGCAAATGTGACTTTATTTGACATTACACATTATACAAGACCGATCTTAAATCCAGTTAATTCACGTGAAGCTTTATGTGACTAGTAACACAGTCATAAATTGTTCTTACAAGTATTTTATTTTTTTATTCACCATGACTTTTTAGCTAAAGTGATACAAATAGCTTAGTTTTTGTTGTATGTAAATCAACAAGCTTTGTGTGTGTGTGTGTGTGTGTGTGTGTGTGTGTGTGCGCACTATGACACACATTTGATGCTTGATCTGTAATAAATAAAAAAAAAAAGCCCCTGACTATTTTGCAATCCAAAAGTAAAGCGAGTAATGGTGTATAATTGACCAGCTTAAATGATCCATTAAACCCTTGTGTAAATCCTGCGTAAACTGATCTCACCCCATCTATACACAGTACAGGCTGCTCTGTGTGGCCTACATCAGACCACGTGACCAAGCCCAGCTAACCTCTTATCAACTGGCAGATCAGCGTTTCCCGCAAGCGCACGAGCCAAAACCAATGTGTATATACACACACACACACACACACACACAGTACTATCAGTTACCCGTCATCAGCGCGTGGGGCCGAGCAGGAGAACCACACACGTGCACGCTCTTCGCTCCAACCAAACCGTGGCCTGTAAAACAGCCCGAGCTACATGCACGTGCCCAGAAACGTTATTTTTTGATATTAACCAACATGCTGAGCAAATTGTTCAATCACAGCTCACCAGTTCTGGAGCCATTCTGCATTTACGTTATGATTTTGTAACATGAAACCGATGCTAAAGTGGTCTATTAAAGTAGTTCAGTCTGAAATGGGCTACGCTGCAACTCAAAAGTTCGTACACATCCTGATTATTCTTTCGTTCTTTTAAAATCAAGATAGTAACACTACGAGATAATACATCTGGAACTGAATCGGTATCTTGGTCAACCAGCTTCAGCCGGGGGGGTGTTAAAAGAAAAACTGGGCAGCACGACGGTGCAGAAATTTCAATGTAAAAAAAATGTGGAAAGAAAAACAAAAGGAGGTCAAATAATAGCTAATACCATTTCAGTGAGGTAAACTGTAGACGGATTAGGGGCAGTAAAGGGCCGGAGGACTTTCCATTCGACAGCTGAGTTTTGTTTCCATTCTGCTGAGATGATCGCAACATAAATCCTTCCTTTGCGTTGCACAACACAGTGTATCGTTTGTCTTTTAGTGTTATCACAGACCATATGTTTCCCTTGCACATATCTTAAATACAGTCCTGTACGTGTGTCATCTCGGCTTCTCGAATATGTTGCGAATACTCTGCAAGGCGTTTCACAATCACGGTATAATATTTCATCCTTATCATCCGGCCTTAGTTCTGAGATTAACTTCGGAGTTCAAATCTGAAGCGGGAAAAATTCCAAAGCAATATTTCAGTCCATGGATAATCCGTCTTTTTTTTTTTTTTTTTTTTTGCAAATATCCACAGGGCTAAACATGGGATCTGGTAACATTGAGGGAAAAAAAACATTAATTTCCATTCCGGATTATGCATTAAGTGGATTCAGTGAGCGCAGCCAGAAGGATAAAATTACATTTTAAACAGTGGGGAAAAGTAACGAAGCTCAGGATTTAATTTGCTGAATATGGTTCATGATAGAAAGAAAGGGACAGAGAGAGAAAGACTTAAGAAAGAAAGAAAGAAAGAAAGAGAGAAAGAAGACAGAAGAAGAAAGATGGGGTCTGTGTAAACCATTAGGTTGTTTTTTTTTTTCAGCGTGGAAAGGCCCTGAGCTCAGGGATGACCTTGTAGAAAGGCTCTTCACGTTCCCCTCAGACCAGAGCTGTCCAGTGTAAGGAAGTGCTACAAGGCCACGTCCACTTCCGTCACGACATCGTTTTACAGTTAGAGCACGGCCCCTGTGAAAGCCCTGCGGGAAGACGGGAAGCTGTTTGCGCTGTTGTTGTTGTTGTTGTTGTTTTTTCCCTTAGCGGCATGAAGAGCTTCAAATCACGTGGGTCAAGGCAAGATGCAAAAAAGTGCATAAAGAAAGTTTGAAGAAAACATATGCAAAGGACTCGAACGAGAACATGGATTTACGTCAAAAGGTAGCATTTTCGCACTGCACTATTAGATTTGACATTTGATGAAAAGCAGCAGTTATTTTAAGAAAGAACAATAAACCAGGAGTGATGAGTCATCTAATGCACTCTCTCTCTCTCTCTCTCTCTCTCTCTCTCTCTCGTTCTCGGTGCTCTCCGCCTTTCGGTCTCTCTATCTGTCTCTCTCTCATCCTGTCTTAAGCTGGTTTTAGACTGTGCGGTCTTTTAAGATTATTACTTGTCACACTGTACGAGATGATCCCAACAAAACCCTGGCCGACCGTGCGATAACGTGTGTTCTCCGTGTCAGATTATACCATGAAGATCCCATGAACACAGACCTGTGATTAAAGATAATTACTATGCTCCGTTGAAGTCGTCAATCCTCGCCATCTTGGCTCACATGAAAAGAGCTCGTGGTAATCGGTATATCATCTCCCTTTTAGCATGTTTTGTTTACGCTTCACCATTGACGTGACCCGATTTTATGTTGCTGTCCCATGAGTGTCGCCAGATTAGACGCCATCCTCCTATTGGTGGCTTCCAGATAAGAGTCGTTGCAGAGTAGACACTCTGAGTCTACTATACTCTTTAGAATTTATTAAACATGTTGTTTGACTGGCATGTTTTGTTCGCAGATAAATCTCTATAGCGCTCACTGAAGCGCTCTATTACTTCCTTCTATACGTTGTACTTCTTTCATAACATCTCTCTTTATACATTTAATGCCATTGTTTATGACAGGATAAGGTTCAAGGGTTTCCTGTCCACTTGTTTGTGCGCCAAACTTGAGGTAGCAACTAAAGTGATTCATGCACCAATCTGGACCGGTTTTCTGCACAGACAGACAGGAAACTGATTCGGGATCAGCGTTTGCATCGGCACGTCTCTTTATGAATGCCCGCCTGCCAGAAGGACAATTTGTGGGGGCTGATTTTTACAGAACAGCGCTCTCACATCCCTCCTACATGCACCATCCCACGGCTCATTCCACAGGTCTACATTCATTCCCCAATTCTGAAAAGCCATTGAGCGCTAAGCTGTGGGTGTCGTGACACGCTTTCTGACACTCATAATTGGCCAAGTAGCAAGATTTTTCTTTGCTTTTCCCCCCCCTAAAGACATGCAGCATTTAGTTTCACATTATTTGCCTTTTTCATCTTTTCATGTTTTGAACCTGGATGTAAAATCTAAAAACAAACCAAACTAGCTTGTTAGCTGACTTATTTAGCGGAACTACTAGGTTTAGGAGAAAGAGAAAGAGACAATAATAAGTAGACCTATTCACAGTCAATATGTTTTTACAGATTTGATCTACAGATATTAAGATTTCAGCAAACTCTTTGTACCTCTGTTAAAAACTAGCTAGATAGGTAGCTTAGATATTCATTTAGCTAGTCGCATAGCTACCTAGACATTAATTTATTTAGTCAATTAGCTAGCTAGCTAACGAGTCATTCATTTCGCTAGTTAGATAGCTAGCTCGGTATTCATTCATTTAGCTATCTACATATTTATTAATTTAGCTTTTTTATTTAAAAGAAATTTAGTCAATTTACTAGCTAGCTAGCTATTCATCCATAAGCTAGCTAGCTAAATATTCATAGATTTAGCTAGGTACAGTAGCTAGCTGGGTAGAAATTAATTCATTTAGCTACTGTAGTTATGCAGTAAGCTAACTGTTTATTTATTTAGCTGGTTAGCTAGCCAATTTGATAGTCATTCATTTAGCTATTTATATGTTACTTATTTTTTTAGCTAGTTAGACTGCTAGCTAATTATTCATTTAGGTAGTTAGTTAGCTAGTTATATATTCGTTCATTTAGATAGTTGGCTGGCTTTCTAGATATTCATTCATTGAGGTACTTAGACCACTAGCTATTCACTCATTTATCTACTTAACTAGCTAGCTAGATATTAATTCATTTCGATAGTTAGCCACCTTATTAGCTATTCAGATATTTAGTTAAATATATATAAAATCTTTTAACTATATTTATTCAATCAGCTATTAGATAGCCAGTTTGATATTCATTCATTTAGTTATCTACATGTTTATTAGTTTAGTGAGCTTAACAGCTAGCAAAATATTCATTCATTTATCAACTTAGCTAGCTAGCTAGATATTCATTCACTTAACTCGGTACCATGCCATGTAGATATTAATTTCTTAAGCTGTTTATCAACTGTGTAAATGTATTTAGATTATAAAGGTTATTCTGGTGGCTAGCCACTTTAATATTAAGCTATCCAATAAGAGTGTTTATTGAAATTAAAGTTATTCAGAAAAGTTGAAAATTCTGGGAATTCTGATTATCAAAAAGCAAAATGTTAGTAGATCGAACAATTCTGAAAATAAAGAAGTAAAGGGAAATGGATCTTGGGTGGTGCTGCAGATGGTTTAATGGTTTTAAAAGCAGGAACCCAAACTTGAAGTTAAATAAACTGCTACACAAGTATGCCCTGTTTAAATATTTAGCTCTAGCCGGAGAGTATTCCAATGCACAGAACTGAGACTGGGGCACAGCTGACCAACTGTGTGTACATTTGAGTGTGTGTACATTCGTGTGTGTGTATACATTTAAATGTTTGCGTGTGTGTGTGTGTGTGTGTGTGTTTGAGAGAGAGAGAGAATAACTGTAGTACGTTAACTGTAGCAACACATTTTATCATCATTACTCTGGTAAATGTATTCTCAGTAAGGGGTGTGACCTCAGTCAGAAATGAACTACACACACTTCCTGCTAGAGTACAATCCTGGCCAGGGCAGCTTCTATCCGGCCATTTACATGGAGAAATATTAACTTTGGACCCGGCTCTGCATGCTTCAGGGATTTACCACGGCCAGCACCGGAAAGTCAGGCGACTCGAAACGCCACAGCCAAGCGAGTGCGGGCGCATCGCAACCAGTCACAAACCATTACAAGCTGGAGAAACCATTGAGCAGTCTAACAGGAGCAAAGGACCCATAAATCTGGAAGCCCATTTGATTCTGAGCAACAATAAACCAGGACGAGACATTTCAGACGGCTTACACTTAAATTGTTGCATTTTCCTAACTTATTATGTAACGTAAATTAAAACGACAGTTTGGAATATTCAAGGAATTGCACGGCAATGTCTTTTCAAGTCGGAATTACGGAGTGGAATTGATAGATAGTGGAGATACTGGAGTTGATAGTGCACGATTAGGCACATAAGCTTGGGATAAATACGAATTTTGAATCTTATATCCTAATAAACTTAAAGTGTCTCTTGTTTTTTCTTCTTGGGAACCATTAAAGTTTCTATGCAACTTTAATAGTAAAATCTAATTTCTAATAAAATAATAATAAAGTTTAATAATACAATCTAATTTCTATTCGGACATCTTTAGAGAGCAACCTTTTTGTTCCTAAGACAGTACAGTAAAGATAAGCAAGATAAAAAAAATTATATGCTGGAGAAATGCCTAAGATTGCAAATCACATAAACTGAATGCAAAGACTTCATATTTATGACATTACAAGTGGCAGCATGGTGCGTATGTGTTAAAAAAAAAAAAAACAAGCATAAAATATATAAAAAAATTATATCGCATGGCCATACATTGGAACTTCCAGTTATAAATAAATAAATGTACCAATTAAATAAATGCCCTCGATGAAACGCCTAAAGAAATGAGCTATTTTTCACATCACCCCATGAAGCCAAAAGGTTCTGGAAAGCAGGTAGGAGAATTAATCTCTTGGGCAAGGGGTTAAGAGAGTGAGAGAGGGAGGGAGGGGGGGAGGGAAAGGGAACAAAAAAAAAAAGAAGAAAAAAAAAAGAGAGAGAGAGAGAGAGATTATAGTTCAATCTGAATTTTCTGCGGCGCCGAACAAAAGGTGAGACCCGGCTGATAAATGGATGCGTATATAAAAAGAAAGGACCAACACCAGAGACAAAGGAGGTCAACTGGAGAAAAGGGAGGAAGAGACAGATTCATCCATCAGAGCGCCTCTTACCATGAAGGAAACAAATTTACCTCAGGAACAATATTCCTAAGCGCTCACGCTCCAGTGGGCTCAGCGGAGGGCCGACGTCGATGTGAGGCTAAAAGCATTTTAAGAGAAAAGGGATCCCGAGAGCCATTGCTGACATTTAAAAAGATTTGGAAACAGTATGAGTGATGTAGACCTGAGAGGATTTGGAACAAGGCTGGTGGAACTGAATCAGGAAACAAATAGAGACCTTTCGGGGGTTAATTGAGACTCATGATGGCTCTGTTGTTGAGATGACCATCCGACCCTAATGTGAATCAAGCATCAGCCTCGAGGACGGTACGGTATTCGCCAGTTTCGAGTCGAGCCAGTTTTTGCGTGATGCTGTGACAAATTCTGGCTGGACAGACGTTCTTCTGAGACTGGTTTCGCATCCTCACATGTATATATACAGTGCAGACCAAAAGTTTGGACACCCCTTCTCATTCACAGAGTTTTCTTTATTGTGTTCTTTATTGTGTTCTTTAGCCCAAATGCGTCTCTTCTGCTTGTTGCCTGTCCTTAGCAGTGGTTTCCTAGCAGATCTTCTAGCATGAAGGCCTGATTCACACAGTCTCCTCTTAACAGTTGTTCTAGAGATGTGTCTGCTGCTAGAACTCTGTGTGGCATTGACCTGCTCTCTGATCTGAGCTGCTGTTAACCTGCGATTTCTGATGCTGGTGACTCGGATGAACTTATCCTCCGCAGCAGAGGCGACTCTCGGTCTTCCTTTCCTGGGTCGGTCCGCATGTCAGCCGGTTTCTTTGTAGCGCTTGATGGTTTTTGTGACTGCACTTGGGGACACTTTCAAAGTTTTCCCAATTTTTCGGACTGACTGACCTTCATTTCTTAAAGTAATGATGGCCGCTCGTTTTTCTTTACTTAGCTGCTTTTTTCTTGCCATAATACAAATTCAACCTCTTTGAATGAGAAGGTACTGTACTGTATATATATATATATATATATATATATATATATATATATATATATATATATATATATATATATATCCATAGGACAGAATTAGTTCTTGAAAGCTCAGATTTCTTCCTAAAAAGATTTTTTAATGCTTATCCTGAGTCACTCTCCCAAAACATCCACTAAAACTGACGAGCACGAGACAAACCTTCACCGGGACAGTGCGGTACCAGTGTATCCGAACGCCGACACTTGCACAAACTGGCACAAACAGGCCAGTCACTGTTCACTGGACATGTTGGGGGAGGGGGGAAAAAGAGGACGAGGAGTTTGTACGCTTACATATGGCTGCTTCTCAGTTTCTGAAAGAAGTGTGACCTTGTCCTTAATGACAGAGTGGATACACAGCCAAGCTCGTGTGGCTTTTCTGTAGATCACACACACACACACACACACACACACACACACGTACAAAGGGGTTAGAAAACAATTTCCGGGCCTCCGAGTGGCGCTCGCCCTATCATCCGGAGATCGCTAGTTCGAATCCCGGGTGGTGCTGTAACCTCTCGCAGCCGGAGGTCTAGAGAGAGCTGATTGGCCGAGCTCTCTCAGAGGGGAGCGATGAGAGGTACTTAGTGCTCCCACATTAATCACGGCTCTACAGCCAATCAGGGGCGTCTGTGAGCTCGCGCAACGGAGGGAGCGGTTAGCGCTGTCTTCCGAGTGTGTTACGCCGCCCCCAACGGTGCGCGAGCGAGCAGTTCGAAAAGATGCGGTCGGCTGGCGTCACGTGGTTTGGGGGAAACACGTGATAGTCTTCGGCCCTCCCGGCTGAGTGGTAGTAGTAGCCTTAATGTGGGAGCCCCCTAGTGACGGGGAGGAATTGGACACGACTAAATTAGGGAGAAAATCGGGGAAAAATCAAAAAAAAAAAAAAAAGGAAAACAATTTCCTTACTCCTTTGCCGTGCCACCCTCTCTGGCTTGTTTGATCTGGATCTTCCTCCTTGGCCTTTGTTTATTTCCCTTTGAGTCGTTCGGACCCGTTACTCTCAGAGGCTTTAATGCGCTGTTCGAGCACCGGACAACATCTCACACACACACACACACACACACTGTATATATAGATAGATAGATAGATAGATAGATAGATAGATAGATAGATAGATAAGAGAGGAAGGGAGGGAAGGAGATGATGGAGGAGAGTTCAGGGGTAAAGAGCTTATGCTGTGCCTGTTTCACACATTTTCAGGCTTGGCAGTGAGCTTTTCACAGCACGCTTATGTCCCGTCATCACACGCACAGACGCTCCTCTGTTTGACCCAGCCGGGGGCAGAACGGGGGACAAAGCTCACACACGCACACACACACACACACACACACGCATGGACGAACCTACATCCCATTTGGCCTCTATGCAGGAGGGAGAGCAGAGCATAAAGCTCAAACGGAGTCAACACACACACACACACACACACACACACACACACACACGAACCTCAGTCACCCTATCACACAAATATCACGCAAATCCTGATAATGCCACAGGAGTCAAGAAGGGAAAAAAATATGTCTGCGAGGGGCTTTGTCTGTCTCCCCTGTCACTCACGGTAGCATTAGAGAATCATAGCCAATCTATGAGCTCGTGTATGTGGAAGAGGGCGGATAGCGCTTTATACCCATCCGCCCCCCCCCCATCAGAGAGTGTTACTCCGCTTCATGATGCAGCATGACCAGCAGGGAGTAATGAACTGACTGGTAGTCTTCAAGTGTCTTACAGAAAGAAAGCACATGTCTAGACGTTACCCTCCTCAGTTGGAGTATCTTGTGTATGACTGAGGAGAGCTGGTTGGGGGTCGGGGGGGTGGGGGTGGTGGTGGGAACTGGCAGGCGACCAAACTGGGGAGAAAACGCAGGGTGAGGGGGAAATCAACAGAAAAGACACCTCAGTTACAGTTAGCGTTAATACTTGCAACAGGGGTGGATGAATAACATCATTGAACATAAAACTACGTTGAACTGCAGTCATTTAGACTAAACCCGAAGCGGCTAGTTCACCCGCGCAGGCGAAAAGGTTCGTCTCGAGCCTCGTCCTGACCCATATATGGAGAACAGAAGACCCTGTGCACCTCTCGGCAGAACGCTCTGGAAGCTCTCCAGCCGTCCTCCGTGACTCCGTGCCAGTGATTATACATGGAGATTATTCGGAAAGCGAGGGAGGGACCGTGCTGCTACACACACACACACACACACGCACACACACACACACACACACAACCCCAGGCTGGGCGTACAGAGAGAGTGTGTATCCATAATGAGGCCTTCTGTTCCTACCTTACTATTGAAAACGCAGCAGTCACTGACACGGCCTGTAACAAACCCAAACATGTGGATGTGTGTTGTACAGTCTCTCACACACACACACACACACAGACGCGCACACACACACACCTGGCTCTTCAGAGCTATTTTCTGATCCTGCTAATTGCCGGGTGAATGTCACTGAAATCTGAAATAACACACATTTGCGTCCGTGGCGCTTTCAACGAAGCTAGTCTGTAATTCAGCAGTGACGCGTCCCTACTGTTATTTCACCCCCTACCGCGTGGGCGTGGGGCGCCCCGAAATAGCACGCAGACGCTTCCTTTCACGCGCACATAAACACAAACACTTATCATCATTGGATAAATAAATGAACAATACATTTGATTGAAATATCTGCGTCTTTAACTTCACGAAACATCACGCTCGAGTTTCGGTATATATATTTTTAAAACAAATACAAATCAAATCAAATCAAATCAACAATAGCAGAACGAGAGCCTCGATCCGGTTTGGCAGGCTCTCAGCAGGAATCCTCCAACCCCCCGATTAAAACGTCGAGTGCGTGTCGCCTGCGGTCATCAGCAGCTGTTGTTCGGAGGCCACGCCGGCGTGTCCCGCCAGCCGCACCGGCGAGCGCGCGACGGCTCCACTCAGTCGTACGTCCATGGAAATCAGACAGCGCTAATCTAATCTCATTAACCGTTTTAGTAATGCGACTTATTCGCTCACACCTCGGATGTAACGCGGTGACACGAGGGGCGGCTGTGGCTTTCGCAAATGAGTCGATTTGGCGGCGAGCGGAAAGGCCGCGAGGGCAAATCCTAGCGTCGACAAAGCCGACGGTGAAGCGCTGAGCCGTGATTTAGGACGCAGGCAAGCTCTGAACCTCTCATAAAGGGGAGTAACGCGTCGATTTATATGACGAGATAAATTTTAAAAAGAAATTTCTTGGCAGCTTGATTTCCGTACTCACGTGACAGTTTTTTTTTTTTTTTTTTTTTACGCTATGACGTACTGAGATTCCAGATAACAGTTCGATTCCCGGGTGATGCTGTAACCTCTCGCAGCCGGAGCTCTAGAGAGAGCTGATTGGCCGAGCTCTCCAAGAGGGGAGGGATGAGAGGTACTTAGTGCTCCCGCATTAATCACGGCTCTACAGCCAATCAGGGGCGTCTGTGAGCTCGCGCAAGCGGAAGGAGCGGATAGCGCTGTCCTCCGAGTGTGTTACTCCGCCCCCAACGGTGCGTGAGCGAGCAGTTCGAAAAGATGCGGTCGGCTGGCGTCACGTGGTTCGGAGGAAACACTGATAGTCTTCTGAGTGGTAGTAGTAGCCTTAGTGTGGAGCCCCCTGGTGACGAGGAGGAATTGGACACGACTAAATTAGGGAGAAAATCGGGGAAAAATGCAAAAAAAAAAAAAAGAAGGTTCCTACAGTACCGTCCCATAGACGGGTCCAGAGTTTTTTCTTTACCACGTGCATAAGTTTTACGTTATTACGTTACTGATAAAGTGAAAACTAAAATAGATGTGTTATTTTAAAATAAAATCTTCCTGACCAATCAGGTT
Organism: Clarias fuscus; assembly: GCA_030347435.1. Classification (NCBI taxonomy): domain Eukaryota; kingdom Metazoa; phylum Chordata; class Actinopteri; order Siluriformes; family Clariidae; genus Clarias; species Clarias fuscus. The sequence goes on from CM059217.1 coordinate 28,781,891, forward strand.
GCAAGTGAGAAAAAACAACAACATATCAACAGGTCATTGTGATTAAAAAATCTGTCTTATTAGTGAGCAAATATTAGGAGATTTACAGTTAGATATATCGTTTTTGTTTTATAGTTATATTTTGTTTATTTTTTTAAATACAAAACAAATAAAATCATATGCTACAGCCTTTCATCTCTTTGTATCCTCTGCTTCCATTTTGTTATTAGCAAACCTCAGAAATGCTTAATATTTTAAATTTTTCAGCTTGAAAACGGCTAAAAAAGAAACGGATTAAGATTAGCGACGTGACTAGCGAATAGCGATGAAGCTGTATTTAAGCACTCGGGAAGAAGGAACAGAATAAGGATTTAATTGTTCACAATATCAGCATCACCGTATCATATCAGATCATCCCTGACCATAATCCTGACGTGCTAAAGTGCAAGCTTTGACATCTGCCTGATAAATAAACCTAATATAGCATGAGAGCTACGCCTCCAGGCTGGGATGTGAACAGAAAGAGCAAAAAAAACAAAACAAAAAACAAAAAAAGAGGCTGTAATCCGACTCCAAGCTGGGATGCTTTGAAACGAACAAACAAAAAAAAAAAAGCGTTTTTAAAAGTCGTGACCTTATTAAAAGCGTTCAAAGTGACTTTAAAAAGTGAGTTCAAAGTGACCAGACTGGAATAAAACTGCAGGAGAGAAGAAGAAGTGCAAAGAGGTGAAAGAGGTGGCGGCGGGACACAGAGCTTAGACCTGCCGTGTGGAGCATAGAGGAGGAGTGTGTGTGTGTGTGTGTGTGTGTGTGTGCTTAAGTCTTATTATACACAAGTGTTCCGCATGGTGTGATACGATCAAGTGAAAAGCTACAGTAATTAAGCAGGCCCGTCTTTTCCTCCTCCCCTTTGCGCCGCTCCAGCGCCACTAAATCTCCTCTCAGCAGTCAATATTTCCGTCCCAGTGGGCCGTCACGGGCCCTGAACCCTCACAAACCCCCATCCCTGACAAAGACAAACACACACACACACACACACACACAGCTGATCCAGTTATTGATCTGATCGTCATTTGCATTTAAGCTGCGTCTGTTCAAATGGACAGAAAGCAAACATCATGAGCGTGGAAATTAAGCAGTGAGAGTATAAAGCGCCTTGGGGCGGCGCTGTTACAGGAAAATAATCAGCACCAGTGCGGCGGTGTGAAGTCAAATCTAAGTACTTTTACTTTAAAATGCAGCTTTTATGTTATGAAGACCGTCACGTGAAGGAAAAACTGTTCGGAAGGCCTGAAAGTGGAGACTCCTTCCATACACATGAACGAGGTGTTGCTATAGAAACGGTGACGCGTTAGAACTAGTGCATAAACCTGTAATTTGCTGGGAAGCATCAAGTATCAAAGCTCCTGTTCTTTAGACAACAAATCAGAAATAAGAATTTAACAGCGCCTGCGATTTCCCTGGAGCATGTGTTTACGGCGAGCTACGATCTAATAGTTTCAATTCTGCCTTATTTAATCTTTGTTCATTTCTCCGAGCGTCCCTCGTTCGAACCGGAATCAGGAAGTGTTACTGTGAGCACGAGCTGGACTGCAGCAACGCGACTAAACCGCCCCGAGTTCGTGATGAGGCAGTTCACACTCAGACATCAATTCACCCCACACATGTGCGCACGCGCAAGCGCACACACACACACACACACATACACACACACACACACTCTGAAAGGCACTATTTTAGACCCCAGCTGAGGAATGCGACACATCTTAACCAGCTGCCTGGGCAAATTTTTGAGATCCTGTGTCAGCTGACAAAGACACGCACACACACACACACACACACACACAAGATGTTAACCTTACAAAAAGCATTCTTAAATACAAATGGCCTCCAACATCCAAACCATTATCTCTTTCGCATGGTTTGTGATTTTTATGGATTTGTTTTGTACAAACCACCACCATGATGGACAAAGACAGACAGACAGACAGACAGACAGACAGACAGACAGACAGACAGGCAGATATATATATATATAACACAAATTCGAATCAGAAAATATTAAATTATTATTGTATGTTATGCATATACAGAGAGAGAGAGAGAGAGAGAGAGAGAGACCGATTAGGGTTGGACAAACATAGAGACAGACATGGACACTCTCAATCTAGTCTTAGTACTGATAAATAGTGATGCCGATACTGAAACTGACACTGTGATCTCCACCTGCAGCTGGTGACTCTGAACGGCCTTTCTGGTTCATCATGTGTCACAGTAAAAGACCTGGGTGTGATTATTGATTCCAGTCTTTATGTCCATCACCCCTGTCTTATTCACTCTTGTCTCCATCTCCCCCAGTGATATTTCACACTACTGACCTGGTGGCCTCGCACCTTCAGGTTTGCGGTTCGATTCCCTCGCCTCAGGTCTGTGTGCATGGAGTCTGCAGGCTCTCCCCGTGCTTGGTGGGTTTCCTCCAGGTACTCTGGTTTCCTCCGCCAGCCCAAAGACATGCAGATTAGGCTGACT
>CM059217.1:28786898-28876898 GCA_030347435.1 Clarias fuscus
TTTAATAAGGTAACAAGTTCGAGGTCATTGTCCCAGTTCAAAGCGCTGCCACTTTTACTAGACGTGCAGACAGACAGACAGAGCAGGCGTGCGGGGGAAGCAGCGAGGGAGGGAGGGAGCGACGGGGCGAGTGAGTGTGGGTGTGTGTTTGTGACGTGCCAGTTCTCAAGAATCACGAACAGAGAGAGAAGTGAGAAGAACAAGAAAAACTCTGTCCGTTCGCATCATATCAACCCGTCCTCGTGCTCACGCAGCAAGAAGTGATAGGAACATCATGTGGAAGCAGACGAGAAGCAGCGTTACAGTTCCTGCCTTGATTTTCTTTAACAGTACGTTCTCTTCTCTCAGAGCAATTAGACCATTGATATATAAATTTTTTTAAAAACGAGGCAGGACACGATTCATGATGCAGGAACTCGGCTGGGAGTTATCGCCACATCCCCCGTACGGTCCTGACCTCGCTCCAAGCCATTTCCACATGTTTGGGCCATTGAAGGAGTTCCTGGGAGGCCAGCGTTTTAGACATGAAGTAGGCAGTCCGATCATGTCTCTGGTTTGCTGAGAAAACTTTCTACCTTCGTGGTATCCAAGCACTAGTGGACCACTGGGATGAGTGCGCGTTGGTGTAGCAGGAGATTATATACAGTGAAGGAAATAAATGAGTTTTTACTCTCTGTTCAGTCCCAGTCCCAGTTTGACTTGAACGCCCCTTGAATTTATAGTTGATAAGTCATGAAACGTCAGAGAAACAACTCTCGCAGCTCTGAACATTTGTTCTCCTTACCAGCCTTTCTTTCTTCCTTTTTTTTTTTTTTTAATAAACCACGTTAGCATAGAATCAAGAAAAGCCATAACCTGTGTGTCGAAACAGAGGTTACATGCACACGCATGTAGGCATCAGGTCGAGTTAGGAGAACATAAGACAAACAACAACGTCGGGTTAATGAGCTTCAAAGACCGGGCCATAGGTGCACACACGCACACACGCACACACACACACACACACACACACGCACACACACACACACACACACACACACATACACACACACACAGACTCTATGTCTCTGGTCCTGTCTATTCTGACAGACCTCAGCCTTCCTGCAAGACAGAAAAAAAAAATGAGACAAAACTAAGTACACCCTGATTACTACAGAATGCTTGACATTCTTTTACTATTAAAAACCTATTACCATCAGTAACCATGACGCCATAGCAACACGTTTACATTAAAAAAAAGAAAGATCTTTGTCTGTACTTTTAAGATATGTCTAGTTACTAAGAAGAAGTACCAGGGTATTTTTCATAAGACGAACTCCATCGTTCTGTTCCACCTATCGTTCTCTTTCTCTCCTTCCATAAAACATGGCCAGGGTAAGTGGAAGAGGGTCAGGTTTGGACTTGTTGTTGTCATGGTGCGTAACGGTGTGTTCCCAAGAAGTCAGAATCTGATCTATGTTCAGATTAGACAAGGTTCCTGCTGCCAAAGATCTTGCATAACATAACATCGGGGCTTGCAGTGCCTGCATGACGCAGGGATTTGAGGTTCAAGTTAAAGTCGAGGTATAGATCTTCAGCCTCTTAACCACTGGCAGGTCCGGACATACTTTCCTTGTTCGTGCAACTGCACGTCTTTTCTATTAGTTTCATCGCAGTTAGTGAATGAATACCTTCGTTACTACCACATCTATGTTGGTTTTTCCTTAAATCTGTGATTCGCATTTATGTATCCATGAGACCTTGCTGAAGTAGATTCCATAAGCAATGGTTCCTCATGGATTCCTTGGATAGCAAAGTGTTTCATTGCTTTTTTTTTTTTTTTTTAAGGATTCCCAAAGGAGCTCTAACCGGGGCTCTGCCAAGGAGGAGAATGTGAAGAACGCTTACTCTTTATCCAGAGCACCTTACACAACTGCTGTAGGATCTTCTGTTGCTAGAAGAAATAAACCAAGTTCTAAGAACTCCATTATGCTCAAATGCTAGTCAAGGGCTTTTAGTGCTTGCCTAAGTGTTTAGTGAATAAGTGGTTCCCCAGTCTTCGTTTGAAGAAAGTTACTGACTCAGCGATTCAGAAAGCCAGGTAATACCTTCTTCTTTCTGTAGAATGTTATATGTCATTGAATGTAAAAAAATAAAAAATAAAAAAAAAAACTGATATGATGACAGGAATCTTCACTTTGTAAGCTAGGAATCTTTCGCGTTTCACATAGCGGTCTCCCGCGCGAAACACTCGAGTCTTTTTCCATGCACACACAGCACTCCGGCATGTATGCTGAAAGGACACTTCACAGACTGCAGCCTGGTGGAGAAGGAAGATAAACAAACCAGAGCGAGGCCTTCTAAGGCCAAAGAGGGACTCTGTGGCACTCAGAGAGCAGACTGTTTTGAATAGCTCAGTGTTTTCCTTGTAAATCTCCGACATGTCGGTCCAGCCCTTGTGTCCTGAGCTGGCACTGAGAGAAGAGCTTGCTCTCTCTTTCGTAAAAGAGGCTCATACAGATGCTCGGCGAATTCTTGGCAACCCGTCTGCTTGAGAATAATATAACGTATTGAAATACTTCGGTTTTATCTATACGTGATTGGACACTGTAAGAAATCATGGAAAGCAACGTAAAGTGTTTTCTTCCTTCTATACCATATTCTATAGCCATATATTCATTAATATTTATTTCTCTTTTTCCATCTCACTTATATGAGGGAGTTCATTTCAAACGGGGACTTTTGATTGTGCAGAACAGCAGAAGAGTTAAAAACCCTTATTTCTCTATATAATCCTCTGCTACACTAATGCATTTATCCCAGTGTTTCACTAATGCTTCATGTCTGAAACGATGGCCTCCCAGGAACTCCTTTAATGGCACAAAAATGTGGAAACAGAGGATGTGGCCATAACTCCCAGCCCGAATTCCGGTAATGTGCAAGTGGTGCAGTACGCTATATATGGTCGTGCATTGTAGTGCAAAAACAGTACACCTTTCTTGAACAAAACCAGGCAGTTTTTTTTTCCCCTTTAAAGGAAAGGGCATTTAAAGGAGTTCCTGAGAGGCCAGTGTGAAGCAGGCAGTCTGTTCATGGTCCCATAAAGTGCAAAGAACAACCATGCATCTCAACCTCTTACAGAAAACTTATTATTATTAAACACCTATTTCAAACAAAGTCCCGCTGACAGACGTTACTATAGAAACGCTATCACAAACCCACTGAACTGCTGTTCTAGAAAATCTGAATCGAGCATTCAGTTACACTTGCGGTGTAATTTTGTGAGGCCAACAATGACGAGAACACACACAGATGACTAATCAGGGTTCACTGTTACACGGCTGCCTGGAATCTCACGCAGGCCTGAACCCGTGCCGATAAACCCGAAACACTGAACTCGTCTGGAGTGCTGAGCCATGCTCCTCGCGGCTTGTCTTTGTTTCCTCCTTTCCATCCTCTTTGTGGTATTCGTTGGCCGCATCGCTGTCATAAACACCTCTGCTGAATTAATCTGGTGGGTGTTGCTGTCGTAGGACGCCAAAGCCGTGCTTTTTTTTCTTTGCCCAGTGTGGTGCTTTTATGGTTCCGCTCATCTGATGTGATCGAGCAGCGATCTGGTTCAGTGAGACAGAGAGAGCATCAGAGCAGAGGCACTTAATTACAGGCTCATTCATCACCTCTGGATTTGCTTGGCATCCTTCCCAATGCTCGCTTTCTATTTTCCCGTCATCCACGTTGCTTTCTTTCATCGCTCCATCAGCTCCTCATGCTCTTTTTTTGGCTCGGTTTCTCCTGATCCTTCTAATGACTTTTCTTGCTGTCTCGTACTCTCTTGATATTCTTGTGCTGAGATCTTGCTTTTGTAACCGTTGCCTGACTCTAAAATCACTGGATTAATAAGAGACAAGCTCTACCTAATAACTTGGCAGCGCTTAACAACCCAGTAACTGAGCAGCTCAGATGTTGTTGTAATTTGACCGAATTTTCAAGAATTTTACAGCTGAATGAGATTATTATGAGAATTCCTGTAGACCTGTATATGTCATATGAGACCTTGTTAGATAATTAGCCTCCATACAAATATGTAATTGCTTCAATAATTATAATCTAGCTTGTGTTTGTAGAGAAAATATTGGCTAGCTGTAATTAGGCAAGATAACAAGCTCAGCTTGTTTGGCTAAATAAGAATGCATCATCCATAAACTAGTTAATATCAGGTATGACCTAATGTTTGCAGAGGATTTACACTTAGCCAAGTTAAACAGGCATCTAAATTTCGCTAAATTGGAATTCAAGATCCATGGACCAGCTAGCAAAGGTTACTAGTTAATTTTTTAGACAAATGGGTATAGCTAAACATAGCAAATTTAAGTAGTTACAATTACTAGCTAATTTTTGTACACAAATGGCTTAGCTAAGCTTAGCAAAATGAACTAGCTACAGTTACTAGCTATGTTTTGTAGAGAAATGAGCTAGCTAAACATATCAAAGTTAACTATAGCTACAGTTACTAGCTAATGTTTGTAGACAAATGGCTTAACTAAGCACAGGAAAGTTAACTAGCTACAGTTGCTAGCTATGGTTTGTAGAGTAGAGATATTAACTAGCTAAACATAGCAAAGTTAACTAGCTATAGTTACTAGCTAATGTTTGCATGATTTGTAGAGAAATGGGCTAACTAAACATAGGAACACTAATTAGCTACAATTAGTAGCTAATGTTTGTAGACAAATGGCTTAGCTAAGCTTAGCAAAATTAACTAGCTACAGTTACTAGCTATGTTTTGTAGAGAAATGGGCTAGCTAAAGATAGGAACATTAATTAGCTACAGTTAGTAGCTAATGCTTGTAGACACATGGTTTAGCTAAGCCTAGCAAAATTAACTAGCTACAGTTACTAGCTATGTTTTGTAGAGAAATGGGCTCGCTAAGCATATCAAAGTTAACTATAGCTACAGTTACTAGCTAATGTTTGTAGACAAATGGCTACAAACATTAGCTATTTATTATTTATAAATAGCTAATGTTTGCTATTTATTATTTATTTTAGCTATTTATATTTATACTAGCTATATATTTATTTATTATTGATTCATTATTATTTATTTACTTTATTTATTTTGTTAATAATACCACATATTATTATTAAGGTAAAACGTGCAATGTTCTTCTGTGATAATTCTCACATCTTACAAAGAAAAAGATTAAATATTTCAAAATGATGGCGAGACAAATTTTTGGTGTATAATTTATTTATATAGGTTCATAATATTCCCTCATTTGTTTCACTACAATCTGATCCCAGACCAGCCTTCGTCCTGCTCGCTTTACACATTTCATTACACAGCACTTTTGGATCAGATCTTCAGCTCGGACAACGATTACAGAAACATTCTGCAACACACCTAGACACACACGTCTACTCATGTTCAGGCGTGCAGGAAGGAGACTTAACACGCCATGAGGGTCTTTGCTTAATCTGAACAGCATCAGGAGGGCTGTTACTCTCAAATCGTGCATCACGTCCACTCCCAATCCCATGCGCACTCCTTCTTTCTCTACACTGAATAAAGTAAGACGGTTCAGATTAGGGCACAAGATTAATTATTAAAAGGGAGAAGCTGTGTTTTATAATGGAGATTTTTTTTAATCCACTGCCTGAACAGTTGCCCAGCGTTTTTGTTGTAGATCTTCTGGTGCTTGAAGTTTAAATTGGGTAAGAATGTTATTTCTAGGTCAGTTTGGATTTTTAGCGGTCCGGCCAAAAGAAGCATAAAGAAAATTACTGTTCGTAAAGCAGCCGTCAAAATGAAAACATCAGATCCCAAAACCGAGATCTTAAATCTTCCCCTCTCATATGTGTTCCATCCGAGGCTGATATGGGACGTGCCTTTGGGTTTGGCTCACTCTAACTCGACACATGACATACGACATTAGAATTAGCGCATGACCCCCAGGCCGCAAGCGGTTGCCTTTAGCGCTTGTGTCAGAGTGCCAAGATGATCGACGATCGTCATCGACCTCAGCCGTCGACAAACACACACACTATACGCGCTGATTAAATCCAATGCTCGCTGCCAAGGCTTTTGATCTGGCCCTGGATTTTCTCACAAGATGAGGATTCTGAAAAAGAGCTGCACACTGACCTCAAAAGTTTCCATGAGGTTCTTACCAGTCTAATGCAATGTACATAAACTTTGTGTGTGCATATGCACGTGTGTGTGTATGTGTGTGTGTGTGTGTGTGTGTGTGTGTGTGTGTGCACTTTAACTTTTCCATCATTCTCCTTTCAAACATCCAGCACCTGGAGAACTGCAATAAAAGCCAATTAACACCGCAAACACACCAAGGCATGATACCTTTAAATTAACCCAATTAAGTTACCTTATAATTAACTCAACTAACTTGGCTTTTAATTACCGATCCACCACACAGCACTGACCTCATACTTCCTCTATTCAAGTCCAAAAAAAAGCACAAAAAAAAAAAAAAAAGATTTGAAAGCATTTACAGCTTGGGGGAAAGATGATTGAAACGAACCACATCTTTGTCAGTCAGACACGCGAGTCCTTCCTGCCGCTGATGGTGTCTATGAAAAAGACGGAAAGTATGTGCGGAGACTTAGACTGAACATGTTCCTCACAATCCAATTTAAGAAAAGTAACGATTCCAGTTAAATGCGTTACACAGATGGATGCATGATAGCTGAGTTAAAAGAGTATAAACGTGAAAGTCTTTTCAGTCTGATTTGAAAGAAAGGTCTAGAATGACTTCAGCCTCCTGATTTTTCCTATAATTAGTTCTCATGAGGTTTTCAGCTGACCATCCCTAATGGTTTTTTTGGTAAGTCCATATGCTTCGCCAGTGATATATTTTTCTCTTTTGGAAAAGCCCTACTGATGTAAATTATGGATTTATTACGACTACTTTTTGCCTCTTTTCGGAAAGCATAGTGTGTTTTGTGTAGAGTAAAAGTTCTGGATGCGCTGGGTGTTGGCCAGATTATGCTAAGTTTTTCTTTCCAGACTTGAGAAAGGGACGTAAAAAAAAAAAATCTTTTAACGATTAAAAAAGACTGACAGGGATTCTTTGTAAATGCTAATGAGCTGTCATGTTTAGATACGTATAGTTAAAAATATCCAAAATTGACTATTTAGCTCTGTAATTAAATTAACACTCGTATAGCACTGTTCTTAAATAAAATGAAGTAAGAATCATTTATATAAAGTTTAAACGCTAGTATGTGTGATGATGGTGATGATTGAGAGAAAGAGAGCTGAGCTACTAAGCTATTTCTCCTTCATTTTTTCCCCCTAAGACAGGCCTCTGTATTTCTCTGTCTATTCCTCCTTCTTATACCACGGACGGAGCACTTATTCCTGACAGATGATGACTTTAAATGGCAGCTCCCGAGGCAAGGAGTGTCACGAGCCTGTCTGTGAAGTAGGTTTGTGTGTGTGTGTGTGTGTGTGTGTGTGTGTGTGGGAGTGTAAGTGACAGGCCGGTTTGTTCTGCTCTCTTCTCATTTCTTATCCTGGCTCTTAGGGAGTAGTGCAGTACAGGGAGAGGCCGTCAAAGCCCAGTGCAACCTGATCCCTCTGACACCAGGTCCTGTAAAAGTCAGTGTGATTCGCTCCCAAGACTCGTTTCCCCGAGACTAATCTTACTGAAAAGCACTGAAAACAAAAACAGGATAAACCTTTGCTGGAGGTCTTGCTAGCTATTGAACGGCAATCGTTAAACAGCATGATGAAGGTTATGGTCGTAGTTTCTTAATTCAGACCAAACATGGGTGAAAGTAGGTCAGTACGGTCTGGAGTACTAGAAAGAGGAGAGAGCAGCTGCCTGCCAAAAATCACATTCAAAACCAGTCACAGAAGCACCTTCATCAAAAACACACACCTGATAACATTATGTAATCTTAAACAACACACAGTCTCCTTAGAAATGGCTTCTTAGTGATTCTGGAATTGCCTCTGAAATGTCCGTGTTCTTCTGTACACGTCTAACACGGATTACAAAGCTGAAGACCGAGTCCCAAATCCCTCTCTAAAACCCCTGATCAATAGTGCTACTTGTTGGGTGGAGCGCTAGCTTACCCTTGAGACGTTAGCGGATATTCTAAAGCAGAATAAGTAAAAAAATATTAAGTAAAAGTACCAGAAAGAATGTAAAGCTACTTTCGCCCCTGTTTATTACACTAACTGTCGGTCACCAGCTTCGCCAGTTGCAGTTAGTTAGTTCAACCAGTCGCAGGAGGATACGTGCTGGCGGAGCAAAATAGCTGCTTAAATTTCAAGCAAATCGTAATCTGTTGATGATGAATGCAGTTTGTGGAAATGTTAAATAAGAGCGGTATTACATTCAAGGTCGCGTTGTGCTGTGAAACATTCAGGACTCATCCTGCGCCCTCGTGCCTACGACTACTTTACATCAGCCGTGCAAATATTCAAGCACAACAGCACTCAGTCTCATGTGATATTGCTTAAATATTAAAAAAAAAAAAAAAAAAACAAGTATCAAGTAAGATTTGAATTTAGACAATTTCAACCAACAACAAAACTATGTATATTGTATATAACAGCACAAACTAACTCCCACATAGACGTAGCTACCTCACCAATACTTTAGTTACCTAGTTAATTTATGACATATTATCTAGCTTGCTCAAAATGAAACCTTAAGCACTTGCAGTTAAATCATATCAAAATGATTATGTGACTGGAGTATGGTTTACCAGTGGAAGAGTTTAAAGTTGTGCAACATTTGTACAATGTAATATTTTCTATTTTGTATAAAAGGCACAAGTTTTCTTCTCTAGACACTCCAGTGGGAACTATTTTAGTAAAGTCTAGTATTTGTGGGATTTCACTTCTTTATATTCAAAAGTTAGACATTTTTAGTACATTTGGACAGAAGATCTTGTCCTGCTAGTATAAATATGCAGTGATCATTGTGAAGTTGCCTTGAGGCAACAATTTCATGTGCTACTCTGTGTGTGTGTGTGTGTGTGTTCAAACACCAATAAAAGATATAGCCATACAAAGTAATGGCCCAGCATGTCACCGGATCCATCACTGACCCGCATGCTGAGCATCAATTGGGTCTGGCAGAGCAAACAGGAAATAGAGAAAGCAGCAGGGGAGGAGGTGTGTGTGTGTGTGTGTGTGTGCGCACGTGTGTTTGTGGGTGGGTGGTACGCAGCAGGGAGGTGGACATGCCAAAAATGAAAGCAATCAATAGCCTAATCCTGCAAAATATGTGAAGTTTGCCCAAAAACACTCCTACTCCATCGCTCTTGCTCTTCCCTCTGGCTCTCTGGTTCTCTTCAATGCCTCTTCATTCTTTCTTTCTCTTGCTTATAACCACAGTTGGTAGGTTCTGCTTATAGAATGGCAGGAAGTATGAAGATAATGTATGTCTGCAGATGCAGGGTGAATTTGATAGCCGTGTCACTGTCTGTCTATGTGGCAGCGAGATCCATGGAGAGTAGGTTATATACTGTCATGCTAAATATGTCCAGGCTGCATTCAGTCACTCACTCAAGGACATCACTCAAACAAAGGGACACTCAACAAGGCAGCCATGACTGATAAATTTCCCTAGTGCTCCAGGATCCCGATACAGATTCAGTGCCACACACCTTGAAGGTGGCCAACAGCAAACAGACTCAGATAGGAGGCAAAAACCAAAGCAGGTTGCCCAGTGCTGGAGATCAGAGGACAACCCCCTCTGTGGTTACTCTAATATAGCACCTGGCTCTTATGTTCAGGAAAAAAAATACAGACCAGGATTAGCAGGATCAGATGCGTTTAATTAGCACTAGAACAAAGGAATACTGGTTGGGTGATCTCCCATGGTAGAGTAGTTCTCCGTTACAGGTCTGCAGATGCTAGACACATTTTGGTTCCCCGGGTTATAAACCCACCCAAATTAATTAATGATGAGTTCTCAAGCAAGAACATCTCTCCAGAGATCTTAAAAAAAACAAAAAAAAAACAGACTGGACCAGCAGTGAATGATGGTTAGGGCTGGTGTACCAAAATGACCACGGTACTTAATTGATTTGTTCAGGGTCATGTCTGTCCATGGAGTGGTACCATTAAAGGGAGATCTTTTGGACCATTAAGACAGAAAAAAATGTTTCAGTAACTCAAAAAAAAAAAGATTAGGAACTTGGGAAAGCAACGGCCATTGTTCTAGGAACCTTAGAAGTTCCTGCTCCACGTAGGTATTGTTGTTGTTGAGGAACCACTGGGGTGGAGCTTGCCAAACTAACCATCACAGGAAGAGTGAGTTTAACCAACCAGTGATGTTCGGTGATGAGCTCAAACTTAGGAATTCCTGGTCACCAGGAAAACACCTGGTTTCTAAAGTTCTATTAATATTAAGAATATGTTGCTCATAAAATATCTCAACCTACACCATATTTGCTGTGTTTTTTTGGATTCTGTATTCTGGAATTGTCTGTTATGCCGACTGCATTAAAGCTTTTCTTCCCCACTTGTCGTGGTTTTTGGTTTAACATGGTGAACCATAAACTGGATTTGTCATTCCTGATAGTTCCTGAGCGATGTAATTTTTTATAGAGAAATTTGGAATAAACGTGGCTTTAGTTCTTGATCAAGATGGTCCATAGCTAGAATTTCGCTAGTAAAGCAGGTCTTGCTTGTTTGCTGGTTGCTCATTCCCGAGTCCCCCACCCCTACGGGCAACATCGATCTGGCAATGAGAATCGCAGAACTGTATTTCTAGAGACAATAATCTCTTTCTGCCCCGTTGTAGTGAAGGCCCCATAAAGCATCGGTGTTAAAAATAAAGAGAGGGAGGGGTAGGCATGCAGCACAGCTGAGAGTTCCTTTAAGATTTGTGTGCTGTCAGGCAGCCTAAATCACAACAGCTGAGATTGCAGGGTGCTGTCTGTATATTTCTTTAGCTTTTTTTTCCTGCCACTTTTTCTGCTCTCTCACTTGGCTCTGTCTCTTTGCTCTTAGTCATGATCTAAAAATTTGTTGAGGCATAAATCCTTTAATCGGGAAATCAATAAGAATGGTTGAAAGCAAAAAATAACTTCAAGCAAGCGCATTTATCTTAGCATTGCTGATAGTGCTGAAAATAGAAATTCCACTTTCCGCAGCAAACACCCTGTCGAGCTAGCCAAGTCAACAGAGGCTATATTGAAACTGGACGCAGGACAGAACCGGTCAGCATGAGCAAACAGTTGAGCAAGTACCCTAGAGGCAGCAAAGTCAGCAAAGCAGGCAATGGGAAACATTAAGAAAAGCATTACGCTGTTCAGCAGGCTTTAAAGAAATCGACGTGTCAGCTGCATGACACACACTTTGCTTTAAGCCAGGTTGTGGAACTTACTTACCGCTTCCTTTCCTCCTGCTTATCTTGATTTTTGAACCGGATTTCAAAAGACAGACACCGCTGTGGAATCAAGGTTAAGTTCAGGGCAAGAGTGCTCTCACTTTTCCTTAATGGGAAAAACCTGCTTTGAAGAAATGGAAGGAGCAAGTGAAAGTGGTACTCAATAGAGAGAGGCACTTCAGGAAAGAATTTCCCTCGCTGCCCCTGGATGAACGGCAGAGCAGTGAGTAACAAAGGTCGGCCAGATTCGGAGATTCCCAAACCGGTGTAACTGCTGCAGACCTGAGCTGCGGGAACCTAGTGGGTGTAAAATGTAGGACTGAAGTCTAAAGTCACCTCCCAATCCTTTCACTCGAGCCCCCATCAACCTACCCCCTCCTAGCCCTCTAACTGCTCCCCCATGACTACCCCCTTGTGAGTATTGCCTCTACGTCCTGTTCCATCAAGGTCCCAGCCAATTATTACAAGGAACATGTGGGATAATGGACTTCTGATGAACTAAAGAGAGACTCTTCAACTGAGAGTCTGAGAAAGTCTGATATATCACAGAATGCAAGAAAAGAACCTCTTAGAAAGAATCTGTAAAATAAGAGACCTGCAAGTAGAAGTTCCTGACAAAAAGAAAAAAAAAAAGCCCTCCACTCTAACTAACTAATGAAACTCAATCTGTGTAAGCGCCAGTGGGAGCCAGTCATTCATCACAGCCATATGAACATGCTTTCACTTCAGTTCCAGCTCACAGTACGACTCCTTTAACAGCCACACACCGGACCTCCTGATCAACGCACCGCAGGAGCTGAGTCACAACGCAATAATCACCGGGGCCGTCATTTACCGGCACAACAACAACTCACCCTGAACGGCACACGAGATGCAGGAAAAGCACCTCATATTGGAAACATGTTCTGAAGGAATGTACCTTTTGTGTTTAATAATCTTGAGCCAATGTTGGAACTATAATCAACATAATCTACACGCAATGGCAAAATAAGTCGCCACCAATCTAAAAGGAAGATTGTTAAATCTCTAGTAATATATGTTTCTTTTTGTACTCAACACAATACCGAACCAATATTCTCCTGACCTTAAGGGAAGTTACAAACATACTGTTTTATTTCCTACAACGCAATTTCGCAGTTCTGGTTTCACTTCATTATTGAGCAGCGACTTCATGAAAATGCCAAATATAACAAAGAGACGTTAAGCCAAAAACAAAAGTAAATCATCCATTACCCCTTTTCTACCAAGGCGGTCCTGGGGCAAGTACGGAGCCAGTGCCCAATTTCAGTCGCGGCCCTCAGACGGCATCAACACTTTGCTGGGCTAGAATAAAGAACCGTTTCAATCATAACCAACTAATAGTTCATGAGCGACAACTCAATATGCAATGTGCAACTCAAATGCTTTCAAGTCAGGAGAACTGCTAGCAAAACCGTTTGAAAATTGCCATTGTAGTTGTACTTGCGGCTATCATTTTTTATTCATTTTTTTGCTGCCAGCATTGTCACTAGCATCGCTGGAAATGTAGAGACGTACACAGACGTATACGGTGACATAATGACGTGACTCTCTGGTCAGTTCTTAGGAGGTTCGCTATTGAACCGGCTCTGATTTGAACTAGTAACTAGTACTAGAGATGAACTACCACCTGGTTCACTCACTCATCATCATTACCGCTTAATCCAGTATTCAGGGTCACGGGGGGCCTGGAGCCTATCCCAGGGGACTTAGGGCAGGGTAGACCCTGGACAGGGTGCCAATCCATCGCAGGGCACAGACACACACAGATACAGATACACTCATTCACACTCTACGGGCAATTTGGGAACGCCAATTTGCCTAACCTACATGTCTTTGGACTGTGGGAGGAAACCGGAGTACCCGGAGGAAACCCACCAAGCATGGGGAGAACATGCAAACTCCATGCACACAGATATGGGAATTGAGCCTGGCCAGGGATCGAACCCGGACCCTGGCGGTGCAAGGCAACAGTGCTAACCACTACACCTACCCCCGTGCCGCCTCCCACCTGGTTCACTGTTGTGGAAAATGGGTATATGATGGAAAAATTAAGTTGTGACACTGGAAACTCCATACAAAAGGGTTAAAGAAACACTGATCAAAATTAAAACCACAATTTGGGGAAATGTGCTAATAATCATAGTGACTGATGGGAATAAACATTGAAAAAAAAAGTTTCTTAATGGAACAAACTTGGCAGTGGTGGCTCAGCTGATCTGAGGGCTGGGGGTTTGAACCCTGCTTCCACGGTGTTGCCACTTTTGAACCCTTAAACTTACGCCATCATACAATCACCCCACCATGCCCAGTCCCAAAGGCCAAATGTGAAAGACGGAGGCTTTGGTGTAGAACTAGGACCCTGGCCCTGTAAAAACCAGCACTGCTACAGAAACAATGGAACTCATCATCTGACGTGCTCGACAGCACGGGAGAGAAAAAACAATGAATAATTGGAATTGATTGCACGGTGTGTCATAGCAGCGTAATTGCACCTTTTGATAATTCATATTCCACCCCTTTCTTGCTCTAATAGTTGGGAAAATCCCAGAAATATATCCGCCACGTTGACATGCGCCAAAGCCACAATCTTGTGATCTTGTTTCTGCGTTTGCGTTATTAACACGAAAATAGGGCTCAGTGTCTTATTTCAATTGTGCAGACAACTAAATTGGAGAAGCCTGCCACTGTAACCACACACACACACAAAAAATTGTCCGCCCCGTCGGAGCACACTCATAGTAGCTGATTATTCTCTAAAACTCCTGAACACGCTGACCGAGAGTCGCGAGCGCGAGCCCATATGAGACTAATAAGTGACAATAGTCTTATTTAGGTGGTTAAGAAATATAGGCAGGAGACCGCGTCGTGCCAATGGCAATAAAAATTCCATGTGTGTGTGTGTGTGTGTGTATGGCTGTGTAGCATGGTTATGTGTGGGCTGGATACCAGGCAACCTGCCTTAAACACCTACACAAACTCTTTCAGAGTACGGTGGGTCATACGGAATGAAACTGCCAACATTGCACACATCCAGCGTCGTGTTATGAATTATTGCGATACTTCAGCCAAAGAAGATTCTAAGGCAAATTTCTGTAAGGTTAATTGCTAAATGCCTCTTGTTATTTTGAAAGATTTAACTCTTTTATTTAGGTTTATCCCGATCAGGATCACTTTGAATCACATGAGTGGGGACACCAATCCATTTGGGTCCATGAACATTGCTGGTCGGTTTAGAGCAGGGGGGGGTTTCTCCAACTTAGTACTCAAAGTTTCCAATCTGATTTCTATCGAGGTTAACGATTAGCGGTGGAATGATGGCTGATCATGAAAGACAATGAAAATGTTTATTAAACTTGCTTATAATTTACAACCAATGTTTTTTGTTGTCCTCACCTCTGTATTCTGAGGATAGTGCTGTTCGAAATGTGTGTGCTGTGTGTCTCAGTGGCGTTCCACGTGCCTTCACAAGTCTTCACAACTCCAAAAACACGAGAGCCTCGTGCTGGACTGCGGTACGATTTTACTGTCCACTCATCTTTGGATTCTCTTGTGCAACGTTTCTTTGCTTTGCACATTTGCATAGTGACATCCTCACCGCTTTGGCGACTCGTTGATGTTAAGCGTTTACAATGTTGATGTCACTCGCCGGCTATCAACGTTGCCATTGTCATTTAGACCTATGCTTAGTCTTAATTCTGGACCAGGATCACTGTAGCAATGCCCAACTAGACAATATTCTACAAAACTAACAATTTTTTCGCAACTTATAGAACAGTTAGTTCAGACAAAATTTCCACGAGAACCCAAAGGAAACCCACTTGGCGATGAAATCCGAGTTCACAACCAAACCAGCGACCCTGGAGCCTTGATGCGTCCTGATTTCTTGTTCACTACCTTCAATTCATATTAGAATAAATGATACATTTAATCCTGTAACATCATGTACTTTATTGTCTAAAGTAATATAGTATTCATTCCGCAAGCTGAATCAGAGTGGATCTTTTGAACCTGCAAGAAACTGATCTTCCTCCTTCCTAAAACGGCATTAAACGAAGAAAGAAAAAAAAAGGGATCACATGAAAGAAGAGATGACAAGGATAGAGAAAAAAGGAAGCATTCTCTGCACTCCTCCTACAGACTCGCTATCTCATCCCTTCTTATGTCAGAGTTAATTGAAGTGATCCATCAATCTGACGTCCCTTAGTGAGAGGAAAAGCAGGGACAGTAGAGTTAAGAGAGAGAAAGAGAAAGAAGAGAGCAGGGTGGTGGAGGGGAGCTCACTTAAATACTCCTAAAAGCTTCTTGACCCATCAACGTAATGAATTTATTTCGTCGATGCAGAAGAATAATCTATCATCCGCGTAGCCGCTGATTGAGAGGGCGAGAAAGAGGAACCACTCTGGTCCGCTTTCGCTTCTATCCTCGGGGATCCGCGATGAGAAACAGCAACGGAGTGAGATATTATCCGTATTTAAAGGAAAAAAAAAAAAACACATTTGAAACCGGGTAATTAAATCGGACACTTCAATCAGAGCCGGGGACTGTAATCACCAAACGCTCTGTATGACCTGGACGTGTTATTAACATGGTTCGAAATCCGTGTATCAAAAGCAATTTTCTTGTCCTCTTATAAAAAAAAAACAATTCAGAGATACCGTGAGATGGATGTTAAAAAAGGAAAAAAAGCTCAGCTGTTAAAGTAATTTCTTTCTACTGGTGGTTTCTGAGTCAGGCTTCATGGATATCCTATACACATCACCAAATGCCATGAGACAGCGTCTGTTTTTTTTTTTTTTTTAACTTCATCCCAAAACCTGTCAGTTATAACACCACTAGAAATAAGACCCCGCTTCTTAAAAATCGAGCCGAAACCTATTGCTCATAATCCGAAAGAAAGAAGTCGGGTGTAACGCTGTGCCAGTGTAGGTTCCAGATGAAATCCGAGGAAATAATGATGTCGCTAAATCTAGCGTGAACTAATACACGACGATAACGATAACGAGCTTTTTTTTTTTTATATACAGTGGAACCTTGGATTACGAGCATAATTCGTTCCCGGAAGCGGGCTCGTATACCAAAAACACTCGTAAACCAAATAGACTTTTCCCATAAGAAATAATGAAAACTCAAATTATTCGTTCTACAGCCCAAAACAATAAATACATAAAAATATTTTCTGTAAGTCGCTCTGGATAAGAGCGTCTGCCAAATGCCTAAATGTAAATGTATATATATATATATATATATATAAAATCCAAACATACATTAAACAGGAATAAACAGACAAACACAGGAGAGAATTTAGTGATATTCAAAAATATTACATAATTATATTCACAGAACAATAAAAAACATGTTTTATCAGCCGTTGTTATTTAATTTTTTTTTTCTAGAGTAAACCTAAACATTACCGGCGTACATCATGGTTCCGGCAGGATTGTGCACCAGAACCGCCCACCAGCACGTCTAGGTGCGATGCACTCACACACGACTACGCAGACAGTAAATGAGCGAGCGAGAGGGAGAGAGAGAGAGAGAGAGATCCAGGGTTTTATTTTATTTCATTTTTGACATGTTAATGCAAAAGCATGTTTTTTTTTTTTTTTTTTTTTTTAATAAATAAATCTAAATCCGCACATTTTGCCCTAAGAAACAATGGAAAAACCTACAAGCGGTAGCGTGGGCATGGTGAACGTTTTACAATCCTGCTCACAGACTTTATATCATATTCGATATTGGATGATCTTTTCAAACAAATTTCTCAGGTTCTAAGCAAGGCAGTCTTATTTAGACCACAGTGATCCTGACCAGGCTGTTACTAATGAGTCAGGCGGTGACTTACCTTCCAGTAAATACTGTAAATGTGGTCCCGTGAGCTTCCTATCTGCCCCTGTCCTGATGCGCAGTTCTAACCTCAACCAGATGCCTTCAAAAATACCAGAAAAATACTTTATTTATCAGACGGAATATGAGTAATGAATTTCTGGCAGCTGTGTGACGTGACGATTGAACGTTCGCGTCTTCGTTGCTGCTCTGGAAAAAAAAAAACACATAGTTCATGCAAAGTACGCGTGTCGATTCAACAGGCAACACTTTTTCAGAATTTTTTTTTTTTCAGACTTTTTTTCTGGGAGACGGAGTGTCTCGAACCACAACCTGAATTCAGGCCAAAGAGAGGACGACTACACACTGCACTATACACGTGCATGAATGCACTCTTGTGCACACACAGGCAGCCACACACACGCTTGGCAGGACCCTGTCTAATGGCAAAGCCGACTGAATCCACTCTGTAATTTGCTATGCGTGTGTGTGTGTGTGTGTGTGTGTGTGTGAGACAGAGAGAGAGAGAGAGAGGTGTGTATGTGTGCGCCTGGCTTTTATTACAGAGGAAGTTGCAACATGAAGTGCCAACTGCAAACGTTCTTAAACAGCTGAAGCAGGTTATGGTACTGAAAGGTAGTCTTTTAAAGCACATTACATCCTAAACATTCATTCGCTATCCAAGGGCCGTACTATCCACTTGATAAAACTTTACAAACCTTAAAAATTTGCTTGCCTGACCTCGCTCCAAGCCATTCCCACATGCCTGGGCCATTGAAGGAGCTCCTGGGAGGCCGGCCTTGTGAAGAGCGCAGGTATAGTTTTTACTCTTACGATGGTGTTCATATATTATTGTACACAATTAAAAGTCCTGCTTTGATTTGAACGCCATAGAAATATTCTTCAGAAGAGAATTTCTATCCAGTGATGTGCATGCACAGACGTTCAGTAATTAAAACCCCTCGGTCCGACAGAGTCGATTTTCTTGTTTTTTTTCTTTTTTTTTTCAATGAAATTCCTTCGATTTCATTTTTCTTTCTAACTGTTACAACATAAGTGATCACGGGAACTTTGTTCACAGATCTTCCACAACTTTAAACCTAATTCGGAACAAATGAAATTATAAAAGGATACGCCGTGTCGACCCTTAATAAATAAAGCATTGTGCTGTTGAGTGTTTTTGCAGTCGCTTTCTCATTGCCAGAACTGCAGGGAAAGGAGGAAGAAGGGGAAGAAGAAGGAGAGAGAGACAAAGGAAGGAACAAACAGTCCAGAGATGGAAGGAAAATGCCTTTCAAAAGGGAAACCGAAGTAAACAGTCATTTATCAAGCGCTCCACATGATGTGACGACTTGCGGCCGTGTTGATGACTTTGGCGATGATGATGATGATGATGATGATGATGATGATGATGCTTCTGATCAGAGCGAAGGGAAAATAAAGGGAAATGGGGGGGAAAAAAACCCCCAGAATGGCTTGATAAAAAAAAAAAAAAAAAAAAACATCACAGACTCACTTTCCGACAGATGTTTCCGATCTGTTTACCCTCGTGATGAAGACGCTACTCAGCGGAAAACGCTACGCTCTTTGCTCGTTACTAAAACACAGCCTTAATGGACTAACAAACACGACCTTTGGGAAAGAAGACAGAAGCTTTAATATCCTTAAACATGACCAGATCTGGCCCTTCTACTGGACGTTATCAATTTCCTACTTTATTCGGTTCAACCACTTCACCTGAACCGCCGTCTGAGCTGCCAATCAAGCTAAAAGGATGTCAGCCTTGAGCGATGGATGAAGCCAAAGTATTAGCCAAAGTAGCTTTGGTTTAGAAGCGAAGCAGCGCTTAAAAAGAAAGAAAAAAAAAAGAAAAAGAAAGAAAGAAAGAAAAGCAATAGGTCACGGCCTGGTTGCTCAACAAGCTTCGAGTCTTTCTCCCTTGTCCTTGCATCTTCTCGTATTTTCTTTCCATATTTCAAATTAAAAGCAGCTTTCTCATTTTTTATTTATTTATTTATTTATTTTTTTTTAAATGTTTCTCAAAACAGCATTGTGGTTACTTTAGACTTCATTGCACATATGGATCAGGGACTTCTGCAGAAATGCATGCAGTGTTCCAATCCCGAAAAACTCAAACTAGAGCCAAACATCATAACGATGACTCTGAAAATCCTTCAGCAATCTGAGTGTGAGGAATCCTGTCTGGGCAGCAAAGTAGAGTGTTGATTCACCGTTCGAGAGATAACAGACTTTAGAAAATCCGTGTGTTACTGGAAAGCCCACTTTATACACAACTCCCCAGTCTAAATGAACCAGAACAGTTACAGCGATCCCGCCTGTCCTCGGGTAAATATCGGACGACTGATGGCTTGCAGGCTGGACGTGTTGCCTCAGCAGACGGGAAGAATTCCTCTCCTCTTGCTCAAGCGCTCTGTGGGTTTTTCGGGGTGTAAACATACAACGACGCTCATTCCGCTCATCAGCTCTGAAGCCTCTCCAGGCCCAATGATGAGAAACACATGGTTCCTTTAAAGAGGCCAGAACAATGGAGGAGTCAATTAGATCTTGCCAGCAGCATGGGGAAGTTTCTGCAGGATGGACATCCCAGACAGTGAGTCTTTCTCCCCCATGTACACACCACCACACGGTCAATCATCCTTTATGACCTTTTATTGACAGGAACAGGCTGTGCTCTGATAGTCTGTACAAGAACTTGGAGCATTAATAATCACAAAGTGCATATTTCTGCAGATTAAGAATAGAGACAACAACGTGCACA
The DNA here is from genome assembly GCA_030347435.1 of Clarias fuscus. NCBI lineage: Eukaryota > Metazoa > Chordata > Actinopteri > Siluriformes > Clariidae > Clarias > Clarias fuscus. The sequence goes on from CM059217.1 coordinate 28,806,873, forward strand.
TCCACATCCTTTTCAACGTGAAAAGGTGGGAACGGTTCTGAGGCACAAGGTATCCCCCTAGGAAATAAACTGTCCTGGATAGTAAAAAAGCGGCCAGGGGTTGCACGACCTTGGGAATTAACCTGTTAAGAGGCCCAGAATTCCTTTCGGCGCCACTGGTTCAGCAGGCAAACTTCCGATCTCAAATCAGACTAATTTAAGCTTGCATACTTAGGCCTGGGTATTAGTTTTGATCTTGAACCAGGATGTTTCTACTAAGTAAGCTAAATTAACCTACATGCACATTGTGCGGTTCAATTTGCACCTGCGTGTGATGGGAGCGCATTTAACATAAAAAAAAAATTATAATCTGTGATATGAGACTTGAAGAAATGAAGATCGTCATCTGTAAGCAAACTTCTATTATTATAGTCCACTTTTTCTCCACTTAAACAACAGAATTCGTATGTTTAATGGTTCTTTCTTTTTAAATGGCTGCAACTCGGTGAAAGACAAACCTCCTGTTGTGGGCTGTCGAGTCCCTCCCTAAGGGTCAAATCAAAAGAAAACCTCAAGGGCTTGAGATTTAACCTCCATCTACTTGTAAGAGGTTAAAAAAAAAACTTAAAAAAAAAAAAAACTCAGGTATCAAAAGTGCATGCAAGACCTCCCTTATGGTTGTTATGAAACACAGGGAATTCATGTGGAACGTCCAAGTCGGAAACTTGAACTAAAAGTAATTCTGAATATGTATGAAATCAGCATTAGTCACATCCTTTATCAAGGGTGGAAAAAAAAAAAAGAAGGAGAAAAAAAAAAAAAAAAACACGAGCTAGAGCCTAAGCAGAAAGGAAACCCTGACGTTAAGTGCACTCCAGAGAAACGGCAACTCTTTTATGGAGTCTAACTGCTGAGAGGAAAGAGGCAACGCTCGCTCTGACAGCGGCGTGTAAACTTCGCGAGGCCGGTGTCGGCTTGTCCGCGTCGCTGGGTTTTATTCCTCCGGGAGACAAGAGGAAGGAAGGAATCCTCCTCCTTTCCTCCATCACTTGTTGTTCCCTCTATTTTCCTTGCTGCTCTTCTCTCTCCCAGTCTCCGTGGCGTAACGCGCCTAACACGAGGGACTCCCTGGAATCCAATTCCACTCTAACAGATGTCATATACAGTATATATTATTGAGACAGTCGGAAAAAAAAGAAGAAAAGACAAAGAAAAGACCAAAGCCGTCTGGTCTGGAAAACAGACTTTTTTTTTTTTTCTTGCCCCCTGAAGTGCGCGCAGCATCCCGACTCGACGCGTCCCACGTGTCCCGCACGTGAACATGCGCGCGTCTGCATGATGGAGCTTGGTTTAATAATTAAATCCGAAACAGCAGCAGGAAGAGGCAGAACGAAGCCGTAATCCTGTAACACAACCCCGGTCTTCTTTTCACAAGCTTCTCCAGGACGACTCGCGTCCCAGAAGCCCCCACGCTTTTCCTCCTGGTCCGGGCCAAACAATAAAGGAGCCAATTAGCGCCTAATGCAGTCACTTCTTTATTAAAAGGCTATCCAGCATTCTCTTTGTGCTACTGCCGTATTTAGTAACCGGTCTGTCAGGGCGATGCTCTTGGCACGGAATTAGAGGATAGGATTATTAGCTTTGGCAGAAGGACGCAGACTTCGCGCAACCTTCTCTCTTTGGAACTTTGAAAGAAACGTTAAAAAAAAAAAAAAAATAAATAAGCATGAAAAGTTCTGAAGATCATGTCAAAGTAACAAATAATCCTGATATGGGATAATAATCTTTTTTTTTTTTTTCCCCCCCCAGAAGGAAACGAACTCCTGGAACTTTATGTCAGGATTCGGTTCCACTGCAGGGCCTCCAGCGCCAAAACATCAAACCAGATAGGACCGCTAGAAATGATATGTGACGTGTGGAGCATAAGAGCTGCAATCCTGAAACCCAAAACGCTACATTAAAGAAATGGAGCCGGTTCAGAAAACTACTTTTCCCTGCTTGCTCATTAAGCTTAAAAAGAACAAAACAGGTTCGGAAAAAACACTTTGAAGGAAAACCCGGGCACTTTGGAGACGTCACTCAGAACGGCAGAAATAATTAGTGTCAGCTCTGCAGCCATTCGCCAGTAATGATATTTAAAGGAATTTCTCGAACTGTTGCTATGACAACTTCCTGTTTCAACGATAACTCTGACCCTTTTTTATTACGTTTTACTAATTCCTGGCTAGTTTGTTTGACACAGAATGAGTAACTAGCTGAGAACCGCATAGCGTTTTCAAAGGCCAAGGACGTCTAAGGAAATTTTTTTGTTAAAAAAAAAAAAAAAAAAAAAAAGGACCGGTTATTGCATTCTTTTAAAGGTACTATATATATATATATATATATATATTTTTTTTTTCTTTCTTTCTTTAACACAATCTCAGAGCTCCTCTGATGTGTCCTCCAGCTTGAAATACTCCTCAGGAGAGCTGAGCAACAAGCCAGGGGAGGCGATCTTCTTATATCAGGTCACGTTAGGGTGAAGATCTAATTGGTCTGTTTAGGCGCAAAAATTGAAAAAAAGGACAAAAAGCAGTCAGTGTATGTTTCTCACATTGTTTTGTTTATAGACGAACACTTGAGACCCATCTGGATGTCGGGAAAATCACTAACGTGAATTTTGCGCACTTTTGCGCAATTTGTACAGGCTTCAGGTTTCTGTCATTTTTTCCCCTTCCTAATCTGTCGAAATTCCTTTTACGGAAAAAAAAAAAAAAGAAAAAAAAACAGAGCTAAGAACATTTTCTTTGGCTGGGGAGAACCAAATTTCTTGTCAAAACAAATATCGGTCTATCGAGATCCACCTTATGACACTTTTTCAAATCACACTTTACGGAGGTATCTCTGGAATTCGGGCTGCTCCCAGAAAAAAGAAAAAAAAAAACGACCAGGAACTCCAGAAGCGAGGCTTGGCTCATAGTGACAGATGCTAATGAAGTCCATTTGTTAGGAAGAAATCAATAAATGATTCCCAAACGAGGAAATCCGAATTTGTTTCCCGTCAAACATCATTAAAGCGAGCGACCCGAAAAAAAAGAAAAAAAAGAAAAAAAGCATTCAGTCATCTTTCATTCTTCAGGAAGCGCTCAAGATCGAGGCAGATAAGGAATCAGTCCCAGGAACACTGGATGTGAGATGGGAATTCACTCTGGATGTGGGCATAATGCACATGCACATAGAGGCATATCCATACGCATTTACACCTGGGGCAATTCAGTGTATTCAGCATGGTTTTTTTGGAGGTGGGAGGAAACAGGAGAAGTTGCAGGAAACCCGACCTCAAACTTGAGCCAACCACCCTGGAGCCGCGATGCAGAAACACTACCTACTCTGGAAATTCATATTAATCTGCATAGTACGGTCCATTTAGGGTCTTTCATTCAACTTTCAATACATTTCTTAAAGCCAGGTTCATTCTTTTATTTTCTTTTACCTTTCCATTCTCTCTTATTTCATCACTTATATACAGTGTATATCTACATATTCCACATGGCAGACAGTTCTGGGTCAGTTCTGGGCTGATTTTAGCAACATCAAGTGTATTGTGTGCTGAAACCCCAAGCATTTAGGGATTCCTTAGCATTTGAAATCTAGGCCAGAAATGTCCCGGACGCACCCAAGCGCATCTAATGTTTGTGCTGCATTTAAATCTCGGGCCGATTACAAGTTCTGGTCCACGTCGTGCCTGAGATACGGTCTCATCAAGGGTGAGTTGCGGCCGTGCTCTGGAGACCAGATTCGGATGAGTTGATCGGGCGTCATTCCATGGCGCTATGCGGGCAGATGACAGTGATAAGTATGGTTCGGCACATCGCTCATCCGTCTACTCTCTTCTCCTTTTCCTGGCTTCCCTCCTCTAGTCTATTGTCCTCTTGTCTCCCGCTCCGTCCCGTCCTCAGAGACTGATTAAGCGTCTGATTCAGGGGGCAAAGGTCATTTCAAAGAGCCCTGTGCTCCCAATGGGTGTAAGTGCCTTTCTGTCACCTTTCTCTATTCTCAATTCTCACTGTGTTTATGCATCCGGAAACTTCTATTTAAAAAAAAAAAAATCCCATTGGTTCCCTTGTGGGAAAAAAGAGCAACACATTAAGAATCTCATCACCATCCAGACTAGAGAGAGAGAGAGAGAGAGAGAGAATGGTATATATCCACCATATGACCATGTCTGCTGTGTGAGTGTGAGGACATGGAGGTTATTCTGTCCACAGAAAATCCATTAGGAAAAAGAGATTGATTTCTAAATTCATCCAGGGAGAGGTAAGGAAACAATTTTCATATTTGAATTTCAAAACAGTACTTTCCACTTCCTGTTCATGATGTCTTTTCTTTCTTTATGTTTGAATTCTTCTAGATGTGCTAACCACAAGAGAAAAAAATAACTGTAACTATAACTACAATTATATATTATACAATTATATGTGTATTTATATATATATATATAAAATTGTGGTTATAGTTACACACACTATACTGTACATACTTTATATATAAAAATAACTGTAATTTTACCATAACCACAATTTTAATATATACACATACACACACAAAAACAGTGATGCACTTTTGATCCCACACTTTTCTATGGAATCCAGCATTAACCTGTTTATCAATTTTTAATTTACAGTAGTGCTTGTATTGGATTGGACTACACGGGCCAGCCTTCACGCCCCATGTGCAACAATGACCCGGTTCACCAGTTTTTCTTGCTTGGACCACTTTTGCTATGTCCTAGGTAAAGTGCAGATTAATTTGTTTTATTTCCATTTTATAGATTGTATTAATTATTTTTATGTATTTATTTTTTGGGGCTGTGGAACGAATAATTAGAGTTTTCATTATTTCTTATGATTTGGTTTACGAGTGTTTTGGAATTATGCTCATAATCCAAGGTTCCACACTGTATATATATATATATATATATATATATATATATATATATATATATATATATAAAACATAAAAAAAAATATTTTCAAATCCTTTTTTTGCAAGATTCTTTAACATAACACATAACACAATTTTTTTTAAATTCTAACGTCTTCCAAAGAAAATAAGTTTTGTCTTCATTAAGTTATGCAAAGTTAATTAATCTGCATAACTGACTGTACAATCAATTTTTTGCACAAGAAATCTAATACTAAAAATACTTGTATGAATGTATTAAATGTGGTGCCTAATGTTAGATAATGTGTTATAAGTCAGATATGACAGATATTGCAGACAGTACCAAAAAAGTGCCTTAGTAAGGTGCCAAACCATGGCACGCCATCAGAACAGCTTCGATGCACTTTGGGATGGATTCGGAAAATTTTAATTCCGGTTGAGTTTTTAATTTATTGTTGTTTTTGTATTATTTTATGTGACCAGAGGCCAAGGATGAAAGTAATACAGTCGTTACCTTTAAAGCACTGAAAGACCCTCAGACCCTTAGAGGAGGAACGCACTGTGCTCCCTCAGGGTCACCAGAACAGATGAAGTCATTTGGAGTAGGGAAAGCGTGTGCACTTTACATGGGTTCTGTCTGAAATGTGCAAACCAGATGTTCCTCCAGAGAAGGTGGGGGAGAGAGCGAAGGGGAAAAAAAAGGCTGACAGGGAGAAAGACGGAGAGAGTGAGAAGAAAAAGGATGTATGGAGAGGAAAGCAATATTTTACTTTACTGCTTGAGCAACTTAGAGAACAAATCAACACAGCACATTTATAAACGTTGCCAACACGTGGTGAGCTTGTGCGATATGATCTGGAGCAGTACTGAGAAGTGAGCTATCAGGTCAACACGTCAAACTACACCTTTATACTGTAACACACATAAATAATGAAACGACCTGACGTGGAACTAATGAGAAGTCCAAGGTCAAAGGGTTATAGAGTGAGGTCAAACGCCAGCTTCTTTTTTTGGAAGCTTTATGGATTTAGGCAAGCTATAAACATGTGACTGTTGCTGATATGGCAAGAAAATTAAAAATGCAGTATCGCGGAATTAAATTAGTTCCACAAGAGGCCTAATTTCAATTCCTCAGCTTATCTGGAGCTGATCAGGTTGATCCCGGAGGGTGGGAGTGAATATGGATGAGAGATCACAGCTACCGGTTTCACCCTCAGTCATTTCACTGGATTATAAGCACAAGGTCAAATCCAGTTTTGTGCCAGATTTTGGCATCATACAAATGTAATTTTTGGCACAATTTAAACTTGTGCCGTACTTGGATAGCTGCATGAAGTTTAACCTGCACCATGAGTGAAATCAAAATGTCAGTTACGTGGCGGATTTAATAATCTACTTTAAAATAAGCTGCAGTACTAATGCGCTACTGTCTCAATGTAAACAAACACCTGCACCAATAGATATTAAATAGAAAAGCTAAACTGAATATTTTTACTGGGATTAGTTCATATTTTCACTTTGGCCGAAATGACAGCGCTGACGTGGTATAAGTGAATTTCGGAGTCGCTGATTCACTCTCTGATTACCGAACAGGGAGTGTATTTACTGTATCTGGCGGCAAATGAAGTACAACTTTGCGCAAACAAGGCGTGAGATACTCAACCTTACAGAATGTGATTTCTTTGTATTAATAAGTTAGACAGAGAGTTCTGCCGTACAGAAAGACAGAGAGACATGTACTGTACAAGGTATTTCATTACCTGAAATAATAATATCATTGATTACATTAAAGTTGATCGCTTTGACAGCGACTTTGACACTAGCTACTTGGCTAGCTACTTGGCTAGTGAAGTAAATTTTATTACTCAAAATTAAGTCTTTCATAAGTTTTCTTAATATACCACCAGAACTGAGAGAAATGTTGATATTCCTTTTCCTTCCTTAATGTCTTTAAAGACAGCTACAGTATGTGCTAGCCTCAGTTATTAACTAGCTAACATGCTCTCTGTGTCCATAATTCTCATTTGCACAGCAAGTGCGTTATCACAAAAGAAAAACACAGATGTCTTAGCAGCAGTAAATGTAATTTTACCCTTTCCTTACTTCATAAACTCTAAATAAAAGACTAGAAAAGACTGGCTAACTTCAGTTCTCAGTTATAGCAACCATGTTCACTGTGTCCATATCAGTTAGCTGCCTAGCCACAGTAGTCTCATAATACCTGAAATGTGTTTAAGCAGCTAGAACTATGCTAAGAAAATATTTAGCCACATTTTACTGTTCAATTTCTTTTTGCCATAAATGAAAGACTACGTCCATGCTATGTGCTAGCTGTAGTTCTTAGCTAGATACAGTACTTCTCCGTTTCAGTTCCTAGCGACACTCTTCTCACATGACCTCGCTAAATATGTTTGAACTAAGGATTACTTTGAAAACACTTTTAAAAACATATTTAGAGTGATTGTATTTTTGTCCTAGCATCTTTTGAACAAGAACTTTGCACAGGACGAACCCAGGACAAAAACACATTACGGTGTGTCTGAGGTGAAAAGGACATCAGCTAATCAGAAAATAATGGATTTTAGGAAATGTAATACCCAGGAGTGATAAGTCTACTTACACAAAGCAGTCCATCAGGATTAGGAATCTACTTAACGCTAAAATGCAACCGTTGCAAAAATAACGACATGAGGGTATTTACTGGTGTACCACCGCGGGCAAGAACAGAACGGAGCCCTAACTAGGTGCAGCATTTCTTTTAGAGCGCGGGATCAAACGAGAGCAAAGTTAAAGACTATAAAATCAGTTCCCATGCGTGGCTAATTGTAGCCAAGAGGTGCCTCCTAAACTCAACAGACATGTGTACTATGTGAGATCGCTGCTCGTTAAGCCGGAGTTTGACTAGATCATGCTTTGCACTACAAAGCCGAAGGGGCTCCGAGACGCAAATACAAATTCATGAGGAGAAATAAACAAAGCAAGACTTTGAAGTAACGCATCCGTATATGGAGTATACGATGTGTGTATGTGCAACAGGTCAGCCCTGAAATCTCTCTCCCCAGGCTCACTTGGCCTCAACACCAGCAATTATCCAGCTAATTCACACCACTTGTAACTGTGCCCTCATGTGCACACACATACACATACACATAGAAAACACACACTCAAACACACATACAGAAAATTAACATTTCTGATACACACTACATCACGTTGAATAATTGTTCAACGTTCGTGCGCATGTTCTCGAGGGAAGCCGCTACTGTTGAGGTGTTGAAACTTCCAGACCACCAACCTTCCAAACATATACGACATGATGTATGGCACTGTTCTGCGCTTGCCAGGAGGCCGGCGTTCACACCACTTCAAAGCGCGGCTCGCTAACACGCTCCGGAGCGAGCAGAAGGCCGCAGGGGTGGTCTAATTAGATGTGACGTTTAATAAAGCGACTCCAATCCGCTTGGCATAAAACCCAGAGCCAAGGGTCTGATACCATCTGCACTCCAGGCCACAGAGCAAACAGTTACAGGCTTTACGAAGACAACAGGCTGTATAACCCCTTAACTCCCTCTCTGCTGAACGAGCAGGCTTCCGTCCAGACGGGGAATTAATGCAGCCTTGACGTATGAGTGCAAGTCAAAATTTCTGATTTTCGAATAAGAAGAAAATGCCCCGTTCATTTGGAACTTGGGAAAGTGTCCTCAAGCAGAAGTTCAGCCCCTGACATCATATCCACATGGCTGCTCATATATGAAGCAGAAAATGAAATACCACGACATTACTTTTAAATATGATTATGGTTATTATTTAGGGTCTCTAGTATCAGTCCCTTTGCAACAACTTGTTTCTGTTTCTCGCATGGAAAAATCATCAAGCTAACATACTAGATTTTCGGCATATATTAAGACATTTTACTATGGTAAACTACAGTACATACCACAATATACCATAGTCCTTCCATCCATCAAGGAACCTCTTGGGACCGTGAAGGCCAATGGTGACCATTGTATTTATTCTCATTATTATGACCGTGGTAGGACCTCCGGTCAAAAATACACCATAGTACCACTGTGATACTTCAGACATTACCATGGTGGACACCATAGGACTTTGTGGAGTACCAGGATAGGTGCTATGGCACTTCATACTTAACAAGATGGTCCTTCCATCCATCTAGGAACCTCTTGGGACCGTGAAGGCCAATGGTGACCATTGTATTTATTCTCATTATTATGACCGTGGTAGGACCTCCGGTCAAAAATACACCATAGTACCACTGTGATACTTCAGACATTACCATGGTGGACACCATAGGACTTTGTGGAGTACCAGGATAGGTGCTATGGCACTTCATACTTAACAAGATGGTCCTTCCATCCATCTAGGAACCTCTTGGGACCGTGAAGGCCAATGGTGACCCTTGTATTTATTCTCATTATTATGACCGTGGTAGGACCTCCGGTCAAAAATACACCATAGTACCACTGTGATACTTCAGACATTACCATGGTGGACACCATAGGACTTTGTGGAGTACCAGGATAGGTGCTATGGCACTTCATACTTAACAAGATGGTCCTTCCATCCATCTAGGAACCTCTTGGGACCGTGAAGGCCAATGGTGACCATTGTATTTATTCTCATTATTATGACCGTGGTAGGACCTCCGGTCAAAAATACACCATAGTACCACTGTGATACTTCAGACATTACCATGGTGGACACCATAGGACTTTGTGGAGTACCAGGATAGGTACTATGGCACTTCATACTTAACAAGATGGTCCTTCCATCCATCTAGGAACCTCTTGGGACCATGGAGGCCAATGGTGACCATTGTATTTATTCTCATCATTGTGACCGTGGTAGGACCTCCGGTCAACAATATACCATAGTACCACTGTGATACTTCAGACCTTACCATGGTGGACACCATAGGACTTTGTGGAGTACCAGGATAGATGCTATGCCACTTCATACTGTACTTAACGCTTACCGTGGTAGTTACTATGGTGTGTAGCACAACACGTTGGTGAACATCATGGTAGTTACCAGATACCACAGTGGCTATTCAAAGTTCAGTTATGTTTGTACATATCTAGATGTTAGTACATAATAGTAGTATGATATAGTAAAAGCAGTACAATATTAGTTAGTTACTGCGTGAACTTTGGTAGTCACTGCAAGTCCAATTATATTCACTATGATATTATGTATTCAAATGTGGACAGGTCCATAATAGGTAAGTTGGCACTGCAGAGGTTATAATTATGGTACATAAAGATGCATTTTTTTTTTACTGTATCCTAGTACCCATATTACCAAAGTACCAAAATATGCACCATGTACCATAGCATAGTGCATGTCAGCAAATAAGTACAAGGATACTATATACTGTACCATGGTACATGGTAAAATAAAGGGTGTGGGTGGGGGGGGGGGGGGGGGGGGGGGGGGTAACATGAGCTGGTATGCGAACACAGGTGGTAGAGGAAATAAAGTGTAAATGGATATGGACGTATAAGGATGATGTACGATGCTTATTCCTTTATTAAATACAACATTGTTAACATTGACGAAATCTGACACGGTATTAAAGAAATAAAATCAAGTCTAAATTCTATAGGAAAATAATCTAATTCGGGTAACTTGACCTCCAGCATGGATTCCGAAGTATTTTTATTCCTAAAATAATACATGCTTAAAAATATTGGCACCATTGGCCCTGAGCTAGGATTCCTTACAATAGGAACATTTTTGTGCTTGTTGTGGGCAAATTCAACATAAAATATGCTTGTGTGACCACTGACCCCAAAATATAACCTACAGAAATGAGTGCGAACCATTGTGAAAGTTAGAATTATTCTCATAGCTAAAACAGGACTGTTTAAAAAGCATACTGTAGCATCAGTGTTAGCCATGCCCGGGTTTCTCCTGACGTTCATTATAGCCAAAGCTTCCATCTGAAAAGCAGTAAATCTACAGGGTTATAAGTCATCTGGTCATGTCACATGAAGAACAAACTATTTTCATTTCTATTTAAGCAAAAATAAAGTTTCTATAGACACGAAGAATATCTACGTCTCCCTCGCTGCAGGCGGCTTTCTGGCCGTCTCGAACGTCAGCATATGGGAGAAGCATTAGCATGGACACAAATCACACGACGCTCCAGTGCGCCACACTCTGACCTTGGATGCTCCTCGGATCGGGGATTTAACCGCACTGGAGGTAAAGTAAGAGCCCTCTGGTGCCCCACTGGGGTTCCACCCCTCACTCTAATTCCATTTTCTAAACTTATTAGTGACAGCGCGGTTGGTTTTTCTATTCATTATGTGCAACTTGGACTTCACACAGGAGGTGGGGAAACTCTGCCAAGACAAAGCGAGTTGGCTCGCAGCACTTCTTTATGCCAGAGTTGTGCTCTTAAACGCTCTTAGGGGATATCTGTTAAAAAGATGTTATTAAACCCAGCCACACTTTTCACTCCGAGTCCATGCAGAGCGTTTAAAGATTGCTGATCTGGCCTGAGATTCCCAGAAGCACTGTTAAATGGTCAAGTCAAGTCTGACAGTCAACTCTCTCTCTCTCTCTCTCTCTCTCTCTCTCTCTCTCTCTCTTCTAACAGTTGAGATGATTTTAACATTACAATGCTTTTGTTTCTCGAGTTTTTTTTTTTTTTTGCTTCTAGCAATGCAATTATGATGAATGTTTTAAAACACGGAATATAACCCGTGGTTATCCCAGTGATCAGCAACGTAATGAATATTCTTCCAGTGGATGTGAGTACTGTATATGGTAAATAAGAAATCATCCATCCATTGTCTATACATAGGGTCACGGGAACAAGTACACATGCACAACAGGAAATTAGGAAGCACCAAATGGCATCCAAACATGTCACATCCAAACCCACCAAGCATAGCATAGACACAACATGCAAACTCCACCCATACAGACCGCAGGCGAGACCGTCCTAACTGGAAAGTCAAAAATAAATTTGTGCGACAGAAAATGTAATATTTTTGTATAAAAACATCAAATTCAGTGCATTACCACTCACAAGTAGAAACTGAGCAGAATTACGACGAAACAATCCATGCAAACAACGGTACATCATTCAAATGTGTTTTCTTTTTATTTGTTTTACTCCCTTTCTCCCAATGTTGACTTGATGTCAAAATCCAAAACGGGTCATTTCGAGTCAAGCACTCCAGAAAGGTTAAGTAAAAGTTGTGCGCTTTAGGCAAGCAGTAGCTCTCGTTCATCATCCTCCGCCTTGACAGAGAAAAACAAGCAAAAAGCAAAAAGAGGAATGGATGTTTGCCTTATACAATACTGCGTCCTATTGTACCCGGAATAGGATAGACGAGCACCGACTCAGGAATGTGACATGACAAGGTCAACAGCGGGACGGGCCCAATATATTGCGCTGCACAAGGCTGATACAGAGACACGAAGCGATATTTAATAATGCATTTTTTTTTTTGTTATCTAGGCAACGATGTTGTTTGTTTCACAGATACAGTGGAACCTCGGATTGCGAGTAACGTGGTTTACGAGTGTTCCGCAAACCGAGCAAAGATTTTTAATACATTTTTATTCGGAAACCGAGCAAGTATTAGTTTACGAGCGCCGAGTATCATGTATCACGCATGCGACTCTTATTTTGACACCGAGCGTCACTCTCTCACCTTCCCCCCACTCCACCAACGGAAACACTTATCTGTCAGGGGTTATTTGTGCTTTTTTTTAAAGGTAAAGTGTAGATTAATTTGTTTTATTTTCATTTTATAGATTGTATTAATTATTTTTATGTATTTATTTTTTGGGGCTGTGGAACGAATAATTAGAGTTTTCATTATTTCTTATGGGAAATGATGATTTGGTTTACGAGTGTTTTGGAATACGAGCCCACTTCCGGAACAAATTATGCTCGTAATCCAAGGTTCCACTGTAGTTCCATAAAGTAAACACGCTATTCAATAATTATGGAAAGAAGTCTCCAGTATTAACCGTCAGAAGTTTAGACAGATGGATTGTCTTTGTTTTTACGTTGCACAACATTTTTTTTTCCCAAGTCTGTCTTAAACAAATATTGAGGTGCATATAAGTACAGTATATTACCATAAGTCTTGGTTGTTATACATTTCCCTGCTCTGCACACTGAGCGTGACGTTTGTTAGCCATAGGGATAATTCCAGGAAAGAAAAAGAGTTAAATTTGTACTAAATCCGGCATGGATACTTGGAAAGATACCAACTAGATTTATCTCAGAAACATTTTTGCACGGAATGAGGGTCATGGTATTTGGCCCAGATTACTCATGTTGTGCTTGCGTACTTCAGAGCATGAAACTTTATCCCTACCAAGACCTTTGGTAAATGTACTTCTGAGCAATTTTGATTTAAGACAAAAAAAAAACTTTATCCATTCACACATTATGTGCAATTTGGGAACACCAATTAACCTAATGTGCATATCTTTGGAGTTCGGGAGGAAACCCACGAAGCACATGCAAACTCCATGCACACAGACCCCGAGGCGGAAATCGAACCCAGACCCTGGAGGTGCAAGGTGACAGTGCTAACCACTACGCCGCCATTCATTTTAACCATTAAACAGCTTGTCAATTTATAAACCGTATATCGGTTGAGGGTTCATTTTAAGAGTAAACCTAAATAAATATGAATATAATATATATATATTTATAATATTTAAGTATTTATCTTGACTCGTACAGTATATCATGACATAATTATTCATATAAATGTCATTTTCAATAAAAATCTCCACGCAGACAAGTAGAACAAAAAGCAGCGTCGCTTTAGGTTAGAGCGAATGGTTTTGTCTTTCCTGCTTGAAAGCAGTCAGTAAAGGTCAAAAGTGAGTCATATTTGTGAAGTTATGTGAAGAAGGTTGTGGTGAATAAGAAAAGATCAGGAAAAAGCAGGACGGAGCTGAAATGAATAGGAAGTGTAATCAGCAGCCATTAAAGCCATTCGTCTGCTCTGTGAATTAGAGTCCTGGGATTTCGGTTTGACTTTCCTCGTCTTTTTATTTCATCTTCGAATACCCGGTCTAAAGTATAACTCGAGTTTTCAGTGTCGATGACTCATTAAGTGTCGCATATAAGCGGGCGAATGGAAACGCCATGATGTATGCATCAGCAGTTATGGTGCAATTATTGCTGATTTTTTGCGATATGTAATGGGAAAAGCACTGCATACAGACAAAATTTTAAAAAATGAACAGAAACCGAATCATGACTGATGCCCTTTCGGCACTCGGTCAAGACCCCCCTCCCACTTGCAAAATAAATCCTTTCCATATGCAGACCTCTGGCTCCTGCTCGACCTTATTAACCCACGGCACATCCTTTATCCGAGTCCCAGTAATGATGCTCGGCCTGGATGGTGTGGGGGGACAGGGGCGGGGGACGGGACGGGACGTGAGTGACAGCTATAAACAAGCTCTGCTTCTTCTCCTGAGTGTCTCCCGCGTGCCTGTCTGTTTACACAGCGTGTGTAGTTTGACGAGGTTGAAAGAGAGACAGAGAGAGAGAGAGAGAGAGAGAGACAGACAGAGAAAGCGGGACCGAGTTCGTGTGTGTTTCTTTGCAAGTCTGTAATGGATTGCATTTCCATATATTTAATAATTATTTGGCAGACTATTTTTTAAGAAAACAACAAAAAAATCTCTTCATCAAGACCTGGCTGGCTTTGAAGAAAAAACAAAGGGGTCTGATATTGCGCCAAATATGAACAAATGAGAACTAAATGAATAAACGAGAGCTACGCCAAAGAGTTTCTGCATAGCATTTAGAGCATAAAATAAAGCGAAAAAAAAAAAAAAAAGACAGGTCTCGTATTTGCTTTGCTTCCCAGAGTAAGCGCAGAGAAGACCAGACTGAAAGACCGCACATGTGTCACATGACTTTCTTAGGAAAGCCATAATCAATGTCATATTAACTACCCTTATGGACCAAAAGGGGCGTTATTGGATTAATAAGGATTTAACCAGGATGTGTCTTCATTCTAGTGCTTAGCATTGTTGCCTTGCACCGCCAGGGTCCGGGTTCGATTCCCGCCTCGGGTCTGTGTGCATGGGGTTTGCATGTTCTCCCCGTGCTTGGTGGGTTTCCTCCGGGTACTCCGGTTTCCTCCCACAGTCCAAAGACATGCAGATTAGTCTAACTGGTGTTCCTAAATTACCCGTAGTGTGATGGATTGGCACCCTGTCCAGGGTGTCCCCCAAGTCTTCTGGGATAGGCTCCAGGCCCGTGACCCTGTCCCGAACATGTGGACCCTGTCCCAAACAGGATACAGCGGTACAGACAATGAGTGTCTTCATTCTTGGTTCATTTAGAGCAAATATCATTTGCAAATATATTTTTGTCCCCTCATATCTACAGTGTCAGAGGTTCAAATCTCACCTCCGGTCTGAAAAGTGCACACAGTTATCCCGTGTTCTGCTTGTGCTTGGTGGGTTTCCTCCAAAGACATGCGGTGTACCCTGACTGATGATGTTATGCACGATGTGCCCCATGCCTTGCCCTTAGTTCACTGGGAGAGGCTCCAGTGCTCCCAGTGACAATACACAAGATGAGCATTATTGAAAATGGATGCAAGTATAAGACACAGAGAGTGTGTCTACGATGAACGGAAAGATTTCTGTTGTAAGATAAACTGTAAAAGGGGTTTATAATAAAGAGTGGAAAACGTCCGTACATCAGAAATGCGCATGCACCACGGTGACCTTGCTCCCACTCAAACGCTAAGAAAAAAAAGAAAGAAAGAAAAAAAAAAACCGTCTCCCAGGCCCTTTCCAAGCCCTAAACTTGGGCTAGTTTCAGGTTCCTGAGATGGATTTGAGCTGAAACCTGGCAGTATAATACCTAAACTTCGCTCATAATGAGTTCCTAGAATAAAAGGCTGGATGTTTCCAACTTCCTATTGCTCAAAAAAAAAAAAAAAAATACTACTGTAGATATTAGTCTCTAACCTAAGTCAATTGTGATAGTGTCTAAACTTCTGATCTGTCCTTAATAATGTGGGTTTTTCCTACTATGATCTCTGATCACGTGCAGGCCCTGGCTCCTGCTCAAGGATCCACCTGCGTCTCTGCTATCTCACGAACTTCGCTCGTACACAAGCTCTGACTAAGTGCTAGAAAGAAAGTACGTCTGTGTGCATGTGTGTGTGTGTGTGTGTGTGTGTGTTTACGTGGTTTCGGTTGGCACAGGAGTGAATCCTGTAACAGATGGTGATTAAGGATTATTCCGAAGTCTGTCACTGTGGAGCAAAGCGCTCACGCTTTCGCCGCTTTACAAACTTGGCTTTTTAACTGAACAAAAATGTATTCGAAAAGCCAAATTACATATTACTCAAGGCCTCATAATAATACCGTCATAAGTTATGAGTAGTTTGAACTGTATTTATTAGAATTCCTCCAAAAAAGGCTGAGTTTCCAGTTCTGATTCGTAGCGTTTCGTAACGTTTTACAGTAAATTGTTAGGCATTAATGTCACCTTTAACAATCACTGAGCGCCTCGTTTGTTAAGTTGGATACATTCGTATACCTTCACAGGCTCATTTACACAAGTAATGTGGCATTTATGAAAATCCGGGTTTTTTTTTTTTTTAGGCTTCAAATGATGTACTTGTCCTGAGTCACTACAATTTTTACGAGAGCCATAAAAGTGACATTTATCACAGACATTAGCACGCTATGGTGATGAGACTCTTAGCCGCAGTAAAACATTTGAACGGTGTTTTAAAGAAGGCCGTACTTTTGTGAATGATGATCCCGGTCGAGGTGGCTCGGACTTCACTGCAGTCGTTCCCGTGAACGTTCAGCGAGTGAAATGCCTGATTCTTACAAATCTACAGACACCTTGATTCCAACTTGCGCATCTGAAGAGGCGCATCTGTCTGCGCGAACCGTATCATTCACACAATCATTCACTTGCACACTACAGGAACCCAGCTGGGAGTAATTGCTACATCCCTGTACAGGCCTGATCTCGCTCCAAGCCATTTCAAATTCAAAATTCAAATTCAAATTTTATTTGTCACATACACAATCCTACACAGTACGATATGCAGTGAAATGCTTAGGCAACTGCCCTGACCTAAGAGAATAAAATTAAATAAAATATAAAATATAGAATATAAAATGTAAAATGTAAAATGTAAGAATATAAAAATAGAAAATGTAAGTAAGTAAAAAATTGAAATTGCACAAGTGGAAATAAAATAAAAATATTGAATATTGGCACCCTGTTCCACATGTTTGGGCCATTAAAGGAGTTCCTGGGAGGCCAGCGTTTCAGATATGAAGCAGGCAGATATGAAGCAGGCAGTCCGATCACGGTTACATTGAGCACTAGTGAAAAATAAAGAGACATAATGGGAGTTTTTACGCTCATAACTGTGGATATTCTGCACAAACAAAAAGTCCCGGTTTGACTTGAACGCCCGTCGTAATACAGGAGCTTAGGAATCACTTATTTATTTTAATTACACACAAAAATTTCCTCCGGTTTCCTCCCACAGGATGGAAGACATGCAGGTTAGGTTAATTGGCGTTCCCAAATTGGCCGTAGTGTGTGTGTGTGTGTGTGTGTGTGTGTGTGCCCTGCGATGGATTGGCACCCTGTCCAGGGTCTACGCCGCCTTGCGCCCTAAGTCTCGTGGGATAGGCTCCAGGCCCAGGATTAAGCGGTACAGATGATGAGTGAGTGATGTTTCTTTCGAATGATTGATTTGTAAGAAAGTACGCCAAAACAGATCCATCTATTTGTATTTCATTAGCATACAAATGGGGCTTTTTAAAGAAATCAGAGTTGAAGGATTAAGTGTCTCTATGGGAGCTGAATCGCTGCAGTGGCTGAGCTGCGTTACTGGAAGGTAGTCACACACCAAGCTTTGGTTGTGGTCTTTCTCCATTCAATCAGCGTTTTTTACTTAATGATGATACGACATATCTCAACATGTTACGTCAGTATTCACACTGCTTTCTCCTGCTCGTGGGACATAAACTAATAACACACACTCGCGGGCCAGATCCGCAGCATCATGGAGATCCCAAATATTTTGGAGAAACTGTGGCGGCTCAAGCTAAGCGGAACCGTTTCAACAAGGCTGGATTAGTTTTATTTTCACCCACAAAGTGTTCAAGCGTCCAGGAATGTGTGTGTACATATATATGTGTTTCTGTATATCTCTGTGTGTGTTTTCCGCTCTACACACTCCCAAGTCTCTGATCATTAATCACGCCCGGACAGCTGATCACCCACAGGCCAAAGCGTGCATTAGCTCCCCGTAGCTAACTCAATAAGCTATGGCACAATTGCAGCGTTTCTCGCGATGCGTGCCAACCGCGAATCCAGAATCGAAACCGAATGCAGCCTTAAAGCGTGCTGCTTACAGTATGTCACGCTGACGAGGGACACTCGCGGGTTTTTAATCAGGGTTTCTGAACTCGTTACTTTGTAATCGCTAGCTAACAGGCTGCTAACTTTTTCCTGCGTCACTACAAACCAGTGACACTTTCAGACAGAAGGAAGTCATGTGACTGTACACAATCACACACAGAACATCGTACCTAAGCTTGTGTTGATTATTTATTTGATTACTTATTTGGGCTAATCAGGGAGCGATGGTTCAGGCGGCAAAGACTCTGATTTTGTTTATTTGGGGTAAAGTATTACCCACACTTTAAGTTATTCATCATTTTTTGTTGGTGTTTTTTTTTTTTTTTAAGTATCAGTTCCGGCACTGTTTAGACACCGGTACCATTTATTTATTTATTTTTTGATTTTTCCCCCGATTTTCTCCCTAATTTAGTCGTGTCCAATTCCTCCCCGTCACTAGGGGGCTCCCACATTAAGGCTACTACTACCACTCAGCCGGGAGGGCCGAAGACTATCACGTGTTTCCTCCGGACCACGTGACGCCAGCCGACCGCATCTTTTCGAACTGCTCGCTCGCGCACCGTTGGGGGCGGCGTAACACACTCGGAGGACAGCGCTATCCGCTCCTTCCGTTGCGCGTCCCCCGATTGGCTGTAGAGCCGTGATTAATGTGGGAGCACTAAGTACCTCTCATCCCTCCCCTCTGAGAGAGCTCGGCCAATCAGCTCTCTCTAGACCTCCGGCTGCGAGAGGTTACAGCACCACCCGGGATTCGAACTGGCGATCTCCGGATGATAGGGCGAGCGCGTTAACCACTGCGCCACTCGGAGGCCCTAACACCGGTACCATTTTAAAAGTACTGATTTGGTACTGCTAGTGTAAAAAACTCAAAAGATACCCAACCCTATTTTTTATTTGGAGCTATGAAGCTAAATTAGCTAGCATAGTTGCTAAACATCACAACAACAACAAATTTTTATAAACAATAATCATATAAACATATCACAAACCAAAGAGGTATTCACATCAGCAATGCAATTTGCACATAAACAGCTTTCTTATACGTGCATTATGAGAGATTAGCCAGAAGCTATAAGCCTCTGGTACTTGTTAGCAAAATTAGCCTCGTAGCTTTGGTGCAAATTTAAAGAACTCAACTTGGGACAGCGGGTGATAACAATGTGCGACACGATTACACGGCGATCACGCTTGCTCACCATACTGACTGGAGTGTCAGATTTAATGACGTTCTCAATACATGTGGTGAACAGCGTCACAGGCTAAACCACACACACACACACACACACACACACACACAAAACATGTATTCGCTTCATCTTTCTCTGCCTCAGGATGAAGTGTGATCATAAAGCACCTGCTCTATATTTGTTCTGTCTCCATCTCTCTCTCTCTCTCTCACACACACACACACACACACACACACACACACACACACACACACACACACACACACACATATACATTCACACAGTACAGTAATCCATATGTAGTGGGAGCGGAGACAGATGGCGTTACAAAGCGGTTGAATTTGAGATGTTTTGTATTGTTTCCATAAATTTTTATTATTTTTTTTAAATCACTCCCGAATATCTATCATGTAAATCGGCCTCGAACCTTATCCGCTGTACCTCTGATAACACCACCAGCTACATGTTCGATAGCGCGCACACGAGGTGCTCCGAGTTGCCTGGATACAATTATGTGTTTGGTCTAATTACAGATAGGACGCGAGGAGACGCAGCAGTCAGACAGCAGGACGCCGGACGCATTGCTCTCACCCAGAAACTAAAGATGAGGGAGCGGCTTTAAGGAGACCGATGAGTCTCCAGAACGGCGCCTCTTTTCCGGAAGTGCCTCGTCTCTCACACTTCCCATTTTCAAAACTCGTTTATCTTCCCGAGCTCATCATCATCATCATCATCATCATCATCATCTCGACTCATAGCTTTTTCCCTCACTCTAATACTGCACTGGAGTGCTTTTGTCTTATTCATGTCCATTATATTGAACATCTTTTATTTCATACATGATGAAGTGAAATGTACTGTACATCACTCAGTGGTTTCAGGATCGCAGGTTTCATCTATGCCTGTGGGTGGCATTTAGGTGTTTGTCAGGTTCGATCTCACGCAACAATACAATCGAAAGATATCAGAACACCCAGTGCATCACAGCCTGCAGTGGGAAAAGCGTTCAAGGTTGTTGATCCGGCTTCCGAACTCCCAGGGAACAACTCCATAGATGTGATAACCTGATCATTCAGGTCGTCAGCTGACCACATTACGTTGTTGAGCCTAGACCTGATCAACTGAACACTGTTATGCCACCAGAGACAGTGTACACTTCATGAGCTTCTTACCCTGACGCGCCCGTCGCTCTAAGGTCTAAACTTGGCGCTCCCTAATATCCCTATCTCACCTATGCGGTTTGAGTCGCGGTGAGATACGGCGTTAGACACCGTGAGCCGCCGCGATTGCCCGCCGACGTTCCGCTGATGGACGCAAGCACCGCAAAAGAAATTCAACATGTTGAATTTTTTGCGCGGAAAGATGGAAACGCAATCACACCGCCAAAACTCGCGGTGAACCATGATGAACCGCACTTACGGCCACCGTGCAAAACCGTGGAGGTGAGATAGGGGTATAAAATATTTTTTTCTCATTAGCCTTAGTGACAAGCAGTTTTCTTACAGACACACAGATGTTTCGAGGTTCTCGTCACATTGTGTATGTGTACTTTCTATTTGTTGTTTTTAACCATGAAGCTTCATCGAGCATTCAAGTAATACACACCGCGTATTAGTATTATGACTGTCTCTGTGATGATTACGTCTATTAAATCATTTGCCAATAAGGTTTCAATATAATAGAAGGAAGTAATATTTAATAACAGAAAAAAAAACAATACGACATGGGATGTAAAAGCACTGCTCCCCTGGACAGGGTCCCAATCCATCGCAGGGCACACACACAGACACACACTAACACTCATTCCCACACTACGGGCAATTTGGGAATGCCCCAATTAACCTAACCTACATGTCTTTGGACTGTGGGAGGAAACCGGAGCACCCGGAGGAAACCCACCAAGCACGGAGAGAACATGCACACAGAGACAGGACTCGAACCTGGCCCGGGAATCGAACCCGGACCCTGGAGGTGCAAAGCGACAGTGCTATGTCATTATTAAGGAACCCAAATTCTCCATCACTGTCAATCAATATGGAAACAGGACACACCCCTTTCTTCCTATTTTAAACCTCATTGGCTCTTGCCTTTTGTGATGTAATAACACTTAACTGTAAAACTCAAATAGCGACTCTAATGAGATTTCCTGCTCCCGCTTTGACGATTTAATCAAACGAATCTAAACGATCTAAACGAATTCCTGCCAAAATCTTATAATAAAAAAATGTTTTAGTAACTTTAGGATGACTTTAATTACGGGATTAAAGCCACAGAAACCTTGTTTCCCTACTAAAACCCACAGCTTGAAATAAAGACTCATTCCCTCATGCAGGAGACATCAAACCCAGAGAAAATCTTCTGAAACCCACAAAACCGTGCAACAAACTTAAAAGAAAGAAAGAAAGAAAGGAAAAAAAAAAAAACATTATTAGGCAAACAAACAGTACTAAGCCCTGATTGGATGCAGATGCTGTGACAGCATTAGCTTTAATCAGCCTCATAAAACGAACTATAAAACCACTCTGAGATGAAGTCATCGCCGCCCCGACATGACATGACATCACTTTCACAGTGTCCCCCCGTGTTTCTTTCTCTCTTTTTTTTTTTCCACACTCCATTTCAGGAACCCGATGATCGACGCTTAAAAAGAAGCTCGCATCCCGAGTCAGCACTTTCCCAACCCTCAGGACGCGACGCGTGCACGTGAGCGTGCTCGCCGAACGTAGCCCTTCTGATTACGCGGCCCTCCTAAAACCATTAGCTAATTTGAGGCAGGACACACTGGTTAACGTGATGAGGAAAAGGCATTAAGCAGATTAAAGAGAGAGATTAATGCGCATGAAGGCGGATGGGCGTGCACAAACAAACAGACACAAACAAACAAGCGAACGCAAAGCCGAATGAGGAATAAACGGCGCACACGAGGGGAAACAAAACGGCGAGATGAGTGCAAAGAGGCTTTAGATCTCATCTTACTTTTTCAGCACAAACACACACAGCCCGTCAGCTAAAGTGTGTGTATGTGTGTGTGTAATGAGCATGGTTTTAAACAGCAGCTCTCGGGGACCGAGCCACTGTTAACTACTCTGTGTAGAGGAAATGAGCTGGTGACTCGATCATTAAGATCGGGTTTTGGAACCCAAGCCAAAAGAAAAAAAAATATATATATCAGTCCTTTAATCTGGACTATTCACTAAAGTATTTGATACTAGAGTAAAAAAAAAAAAAAAAGGAATCGGAACAGTTTGGAAGTCTTAATGGCACACGGATAAGGATTCAAGAATAACAGTAAAATTTACGCACTCACTATGAGGGCCGTTCAATTCAAACCGGGACTTTTCCGGTCAATGAAGGCCTAAAACCGATCGACATTTACAGAAGAGTCTTAGCCTTTGTAAAATATTTGAACATTTTAAAGAAGGCTGTTAATTAATCCGTGTTTACTCAAAGCTCAAAGCGAGGAACAAGCCGTTGAAGGAGTTCCTGGGAGGCCAGTGTTTCAGACAGTCCATCCAAGCACTAGGATAAGTAGATTATATAGAAAAATAAAGTGAATTTTTACTCTCATAACTGTAACACAATTCAGCACAAACAAAAGTCCTGGTTTGACCCATCATGTTTCACATGTAATGGCACCCAAGTCATGAAAAATCCCTATTCCTCCCTTCAGGACTGACTCTAGGTACACTCAGGCCCTGGCTGTCTCTCAGGTCTGAGAAACCACCAGTCGCTCCACCTCGACCCGGTAGGACATCACGGCTCCATCTCATATCCGAGTGGCACGCGGCACGTGAACGTCGAGTGCAACTTTCGTCTCGTGTTTGCACTCTTTCAGACCACAAGGCTATCGTGTTTAAAGATAAACGACTCCTCGCCCCTTTGTTCGCGGCGTCTCCAGTTTCCCCGCGTTACAGCCAGGTTTTAAACGTGCGGGGATCTTCACTTTCACTCGCCATTTAGCCTTTTAATTCCAGCACGCACAAATTAACTGAGCGATTGTGTTTCCGTTAGAGACCATGAATCGAACCCGGGGGCTGGCGTAGGACGCACTGCATGGTCACGGACTGCATGGTCACGGCACGTTTGTGTGAGCGTCCTTTGGTGAAAAATCAACAGCGCGAGGCTGGATGTGTAACACGAGAGCATTGAGAGAATGAAAGAGAGAGAGAGAGAGAGAGAGAGAATGGAATGAAAACATTTTATTGGCCGGAGTGTCTTTGTGAAAACAGCGACTTGGGACGACGCGCCCAAAAAGCAAGCTGGGACGCTGGAGGTGGGAGGAGAATGCGGGGAAATCTTCCCGAACTTTGGGAAGTTTTTAACTTTATCTTGATCGACGACGGCGAAGCGTTGCGCCGCATTACGTAATAGTTTGCCTTTGTGTATGTGACATTTCAGTGAAAGAATCTAAGCTGTGTCAAGTCTCAAGGTCTATTTTGGGTCTATTGCTTAGACGTCTCCATGGAATTAGGTGTGTGACTTTAGGTATGCGTGTGTGTGTGTGTGTGTGTGTGTGTGTGTGTGTATTGGGAAAGTTTTTATATATTAGCGGGGACTAAACATCCTCACAACATATACACACGTTAGTTTTGATCTTGTCTCAATGAAAAACATAGATATTTTTTTTATGATTTTTGGCAACGAGACATCAAATTGAAGGTCCTCACAAGAACCTGTGTGTGTGTGTGTGTGTGTGTGTGTGTGTGTGTGTGTGTGTGTGTGTGTAAAGAAGTGAAGGAACCGAGACTGAGAGAGCATGTCTCGGTGTCTTTGTCTCATTGAACTCCACAGACGTGGGTTTGCTTTCTGACCTCTCTCGTTCGTTGCCAAGGCACTGAAAGAGTGTGAAAAGAGGCATCACCGTGGAAACGGGCTGAGGGATGAAACTTCTGTAAATGTCACTGCTGATTTTTTTCCCCTTATGCAGCTGCGTTCTAGCTTTGATGCTTACACACCTACCGACTGTAGTCAGCTTTTTTTTTTCCTTTTCTTCTCAACGGTCCCGGTACAAAAAAACAACAACAACGTCACAGCGCCACCTGGTGATCGGTAACAGCCAGAAACCGGCCTTTTTGCTCCAAAGTGTGGCCTTAGTTTGGGTTAATTTTAATCGTAGGTAATCTTTATCTGAGAGATCAAACGCGAAAGGAAACACAGAGCTCTTTAGGAAAGTTTTAGATGTTTCTTGATGTGCGAGTTCACAGCTGTTCTGCTGTAACGTGACCCTCAGGTGCTCTCCAACACCACCCCTGGAGGAAATGGACTGTGTGTGTGTGTGTGTGTGTGTGTGTGTGTGTGTGTGCACTCGCTCTGTGATCACAGGAAGTTGGACTGAATTCAGCTCTCCTATTAAGAGCTGTTTCCTGCCCCCTGCTATCAGAGGGTGCTCTTTGAGCCGTGACATGTTAAACATTCCACACACACACACACACACAATTCTGGCCATCAGCACTGGATGAATTCATTTTGATAGACCTTGAAAAAAGATGCGGTTTATATATATATATATTTTTAACGCATCTCTAGACGTGTAGTAGTCTAACAGAACAGCAGATGCATCATGGGAAATACATGTGATAATTGGAATTTTGCCCTGTAAATGACCTGCCACGTTTAATAATTTCAGGCTTCTGTTTAGATTTTTTTTCTGGCTTGGAAATGGAGATTAGCTCCACCCAGTCATGGAGCAGACATCCTTAGCTCTGCCTCTTTCCATTCCAAAATAACCTCTTTGTACCTTATATGTTCTTCTGAGAGTCTATCCAAATACATCATTAATAATACAGTACAATGCGAAAATAGTTACAAACATATAGACCACGCCTCCTTCACTGAGACGGACAGACACAGGCCACGCCTCTCTTACTAAGACTGACAGGCACATGGGCCATGCATCCTTCACCTAGACTGACACACATAAAGGCCATGCCTACTTCACTAAGATTGAAACACACAGAGGCCACACCTCCCTCACTGAGCCTGAAACACACAGAGGCCACGCCTCCGTCTCGGAGACTGACAAACAGGCCACACCTCCCTCACTGATACTGACAAACAGGCCACACCTCCTTCTCTCAGACTGACACACAGGTCACACCTCTTTCACGAAGACTTAGTCTCCTTTACTGAGACTGAAACACACTGAGGCCACGCCTCCTTCACCGAGACTGACAGGAACAGAGGCCACGCCTCCTTCACAGAGACTAACAGACAGAAAACCACGCCACCTTCACTGAGAATGACAGACATAGAGGCCACGCCTCCTTCACTGAGACCGACAGGCAGAGACCACGCCTCCTTCACTGAGACCGACAGGCAGAGACCACGCCTCCTTCACTGAGACTGACAGGCAGAGGCCACGCCTCCTTCACTGAGACCGACAGGCAGAGACCACGCCTCCTTCACTGAGACCGGCAGGCAGAGGCCACGCCTCCTTCACTGAGACCGACAGGCAGAGGCCACGCCTCCTTCACCGTGGTTTTGAATCGTTGCAGCCACCCTGTAGAATAAATATTAAAACCATCGCACTTGCAAGTGTTCAGTACACAAACTGAAGTGTGAATTAGTGACGGTTTCTCCGTCTAATTTTCTCAAATTTCCACAGAGGCCTCGCAACACGTCTGTTGTTGCAGCGCTTAATGTCTGACTACGAACAGGTGGCTTTCAGAAACCGTAAGAGAGAGACAGAGACAGAGAGAGAGAGAGAGAGAGACAGAGAGAGACAGAGACAGAGAGAGAGAGAGAGAGAGAGAGAGAGAGAGAGAGGGAGACAGAGAGAAATACTAATCACAGAGTGTTTTGAAATAGTTCAGCCATTTTGATCCCTTCTCGCCGGTGTTTGGGTTATATCTACATGTCTCCAGGCAACGTGTGCACGCGTCAGCTCTTCTCTGCCGTCTTTGAATGCTTACCAAGCGCTTTCCATTTCCGGGTTCATGTGTACAGAATCGAGCTTAGCAGACTATATGCAGCTTTACAGTATAGCTGACGAAGATGTTTACAGACGGTGTACAAATTACAGACAAAAGAATAGGTAGGTAGGTTTAGACAAATGCAAATGCAAATCTTTTGTACGTGGGAGGAGTTTTCAATTTCAATTCAACTCAGAAGATGTTGTGTCAGATTTACATCCATAATAATCACGCCAGAAGTGACAAAACAGCCTCCTACAGTATCTACAGCGTCCAGAGGAGATGATACAAGCATGGGTCTTGAGATTTTTAGCGCATCCAGATCAGACCATTCGCTGTACCCGAGTGGGATGAGACAGCAACTGTCTGTACCTTTAAAATGTCTCCTTTGCCAAAAAATGTGGATGTAGCAGACAAATCGCTTCTTCATCCCTATTTAAGTGCACTACATAGTCGGAGTGGTACAGTAGGTTCGTCACCTGACAAGGGAAAGACCCAGGTTCGATTCCCACCCAATGCGTCAGGAGTAAAACCTGTGCCAATTTGTGTGCGGATCAGATGCTCCTCTGTGGCGACCCCTCGACGGGAGCAGACGAACAACCAACGACAATGTTGGAGGAGATAAAGAAGTGCACTAGGTGTCATTTGATTGCAGCCACCTAGACTAGGTAGCTAGGACTGTCACGGTTGGGAATCGCTTCATCATCAATACACCCCGAGTTGCAACGCGATGTCCGTGGCAGGATCATAGTAGTTCTTATTAGTTCCACCCTTTGGAAGAAAGAAAATCTATCTAACGTTTAGACTGTGTGCTGAGAAGGCCAGACAGCATTTTGCATGTGTGTGTTTTGCATGTGCGACGGGACAGAAAGCCCATCAGGATGTTAAGCAGCTGCAACCTCTTCTAACATTTCAGGGGTCACCTCAAACTCAGCCAACCTCTGACCTCCGGGTTCAAAGGCTTTAAGAGAGCGCGTCGGTTTCCCACACACGTCTCCGAGCGCTAATCAGTAACGCGTCACATCATCCGAGAGTGCAGATAGCATCGCTCTGTCTCGCCCAGCGCCATGGATTGAGAAATTCCATACGCGAGTGTGACAGCAAATGGTGGCGGTGCGTTAGAGGACGCGAGGGTCGTTTTCCTTAAAGCGCCGCGCGCCATCTGAACCCTTCCAGTAAGTGTTGAAGGTGATGAAAACTTTATTACGTTCATCGAAATGGTGAAAATGATATAATAATTGCCTTTTTTTTTTTTTTTTTTTTTACAGTTCAGTATAATATCACAAATTGAATAGAATTACAATAGTTTATACTTAAGGAAACTCTTTAATTGGCTAAATAATATAAACCAATCATAAATAAATTAATACAGTTTAAAATAATTGTAATGCCAAAATAAGATTCAGGATAATGTGTAAATGCAGACGAATGAAAGAAAATTGACATAAAATTGGATAAATATAAACAAATGGTTATATATAATTTTTTAAATATTGAATTTTAATGAATATTATTAACTAGCAAAGAATCTTACAAATAAGAAAGAAGTTCGTTTTTTGGGTTACAGATTAAATAAAATAAAATTTTATTTAATTTAATTAAACAAGGGAAAAAAATTAAGGTTAAAAATTGAGGTTATAATTGAAATAACCAATGTTTGAATGTAATTGAAATGAATTCAAATATTATCCAGCAACATCAAGGGAATTGTACACATAATAATAATAATAATAATAATAATAATAATAATAATAATAATAACACATTAATAAATAATAAATCATATTTAATAATAAATAATAATACATTAATACATTAATGATAAATTATGTAAAATATTTTTTTCCCATATAAAAAAATGTAACATAACCATTAATTTTTTTATATTTATATATTTGTTATTACAATTATTTAAAGATTATCAAGCAAAGTCTTTGGGAATGTGGACATGGTTAAAATGAGGGTTGTATTTTTTTTTTTTATTATTGAAATAATAAAAGTTGCCGTAGGACACACACACACACACACACACACAAAAAATAAACAAGTACGCTTCTTAATTACTTGCGGTAAATTATCTCTGAAACTGGAAAGAGTTTAGTCTAAGCATAGAGTCAAGTTTAAATAAAGTAAAAGAGAAACTTTTAATTATTGAGATGTTTGTTTTTATTTCCCCTGGCGAGTCTCAGCGTGAGCTCTACCTCCAGCTCAGTCTCCCAGCATGACCGGGCGTTGCAGTCTGCGTTTACAACCAGGAATAATCTCAAACACTGAGCAATTGCTTA
Source organism: Clarias fuscus (assembly GCA_030347435.1). NCBI lineage: Eukaryota > Metazoa > Chordata > Actinopteri > Siluriformes > Clariidae > Clarias > Clarias fuscus. The sequence goes on from CM059217.1 coordinate 28,835,593, forward strand.
AAAGCCGGGACTTTTTTTTTTTTTATTTGTTTTTTTATCACAAGTGTATAATTACGTGTTTGGAGATTTAAGGCTGCTTACGCTCTGATAAAGTTCAGGCAGGAGCTAAAAACGAGCTCTCGTTAGAAAAGCCTTCATTCTCGGGATTCTCGAGACGAGCTCGATGAAGATGAAGACTGTGATTAGAAACCTCGCTTCTCTGCCCGTGACCTTTCGAAGTTTCCAGACTTTCCCTGAGTCAGGTTGGATTAAGCTATTTAGAGACTAGGGGGTGGGAACCACGTCGCCACACAATGGAGCGGGACCTGGGGAGAAAAGTGAAGCTATTTGTCCCGGGAATAGTTACACCCCCCTGTTTGAGCTGCCTTTGTTCCAGATGACATTTCAAAAGGAGGATTGGAGTCATTAAGGTTGAGGTTAGCCGACGTGGGAGGGAATTAAAGTAGATGAGCCTTTAAAAGTTTAGTATAGTGGTAGTGGTGGATATATATATATATGTATATATATATATATATATATATATATATATACACACACACATTTATAAAGACGACCTGGAGTTTAAGCAGAAGATCCTACGTTCGAAGGCAGACAAGGAGAGACGATACTGACACATAAAGGCCATAGGATGGAAAACAGACAGGACGTGGACGTCCAGCCAGAGGACAGTTACCGCAGAGAGACTTCAGGTGGTAGAAGGTCAACAGGGTCAAATCAAAAGTATTAAAAGCTTTTTTTCCCCTTATTTTCCTAATGTTTCCCCATGAGTGAATCATGCAAAAAAAATTACATTAAGAAATGTGTTAAGGAGCCTGAAAAAAAGCACAAAAATAATGCACTGTGATCGTGTTTGCGTGTGTGTGTGTGTGTGTATCAGGAATGAAAAAACACTACAAATGTATTCGTCCCAATCCTGACTGCTGGAGAAAAAGTGATTATGGGTATACAAATATGCTCATATGCTCTCTCTCACACACACACACACACACACACACACACACACACACACACACACACACACACACACACACACACACACACACACTGACTGCCTCCTGCAATCATTAGCCCAAGAGGTTTAGAGAAAAGAAAACACACACACACACGTGAACTCTGCTAAGCATCTGCTCTGTAAATTTGTAAAATCTGTTCTATTTGTGTAACTCTATCCTGGATGTGAGCCAGTTCCTATAACGTGTTCGCACTTTTGTACAGGAATACAATGCGAGGGCTGTTCAAGTCAAACCCAGACCTGTGAATGAATTATAGAAGACTTCAGTGATGAGACTCTTAGCCTTTAGACTCTTATCTGTGGGAACTCTTGACGCAATCATACACCAACACCACTTGCATGGTACAGGAATTCGACTGGGAGTTATGGTCACATCCCCTGTACAGTCCTGACCTCGCTCCAAGCCATCTCCACATGCATGGGCCATTAAATGAGTTCCCGGGAGGCCAGCGTTTCAGACGTTAAGAAGGCAGTCCGAGCATGACTGAGAAAACTGTCTATCTTGATGGCATCCAAGCTCTAGTGAACACCGGCATAGTGCATTAGTGTAATCAAAAGTCCCGGTTTGAGTTGAACGCACCCCTGTCAGATTACTTGCAACATAAAGCTTGTTTTTATATCATTTTACTATTTCAAATTACACATTTTTATCCTTTTAGTTACCTGGGAGACATGATATCTCTAACACTAAATTCATGTAAAATACAGAGTAGGTTTCGTTTCTGATCCGAGGTCAGTTTGTGGCTTTTTCTCTTAAATGCTGATCTGATTTGAACGCTTCGCCTTCCACCTTGAACGAGTTAAGGAGAGTGAAGGGTCGCCGCACTCGCACGCACATCGATCCTGAGCAATTTGTTGCAATTGAATTAATCGGTCCGTTCTCGACAACAAAGCCGCCCGTCGCCATGGCTACCACGACTGACAAACAACAGGTCATTAGGCCCAATCAGATGCACACGGGCACGTAAATGGAAACACACACTTGTGAGGTCAACAACGCTCCCGGGACACCGTCACCGAATCACAAAGGTTGATCTAAGAGGTGAATCCTAAGAGGCGGAGTGTCATGTTTAAGGACACCGAACCCACCTCCAGCTCCAGGAGGTAGCGCTAACATACGACCCATATGCACGTGGTTATCACTTCAAAGTCCTGGACTGAGAATGTCTTAGCATGGACATGCTAATCTACCAGATTGTGATGCGGCTCAGCTACTTGGTCTACGCGCGTGAGAGAAAGTGAAAGGAGCGATCTCTTCTGAAACTCGCGGAGAGACTGAGCATCAGGGTCGTCTCCTCCTTCAGCCTGAGTGAAAGGAGCGCTCTATTCATGCGCTGTAAAAGCTCGGTGAGAATGATGTATGCCGGGTTGCTGGTTAACAGGCCGCCTCTGTTATGCAGATCTGCTCGGGTTAGCAGGAGGACACGTCGTTCTCTGCAGCTGCTTCTCCAAAGCTCGGAGGGAAAGTCTCCTTACCCTTCACCCTTACACATCAGCCGTCGCAGCAGTCTGACAGAGGCGTCCGAAAGAATGGCGCGGCACCACGGTATCAAAGATGAAAACTAACCTCATATGGCTGTTCTTCATTTGACAATGATTAGTATGATATAATCTGATAAAAAAAAGGAGAGCATGTTTTTTTAAATACCAACACACACACACACACACACACACACACACACACACACACACACACAAAAAAAAGTCACCCACATTGTTATAAAAGAAATATCTAGAATGAATAAAGATTTAGAAATATGAAGATTTATTTTCTGCCTCTAGGGGGTGCTAATGTGCAGTATGTTATAAATTCTGTGCCAGTATAATACTGTTATCTGTTTGAGAGACATAAATGGTGAAAGCGGGGATTTATGGCGCCGGTCTGAAGTTAAACCGGCGCCATAAATCAAATAAAAATGTTTAGAAGAAATTAAGTTATGAGATTTCTCATCTGTGATTTTTCTGAGTACAACTTAGCGTAAACAAGGCGTCAGATACTCAACCTTACAGAACCTTGTGATTTCTTTGTATTGATAAGTTAGACAGAGAGTTCTGCCATACAGAAAGGCAGACAGACATGTACGTGGGCTTCAACCTGAAATAATAATAATATCACTGATTACATTAAAGATCATCAGCTTATTTTTAGCGTTAACCTTTTAACTCTTTCTACAAACTCTTTACCTGTCAATGTCGTGTACAGTACTTACGCTAGTATGCAATAAAACTGTTTTCTGCTCAATAATGTAACTCGTACAACAACGTGACACAGTACGCTCATTTTTATCGATAACCCTTTGGAGCTAAGAGAAAATGCTACATAAACCGCTATAGGTTAAAGTGCTATAATACTGTACATATACACCTGATGCAGTTTGACATATAAATCCTTAAAGATCCAGCCTATTTAACAATTGAGCCACTTTTCTCTTCCCTCCACGTTCTTTCCACTTCGACTACGGTTTCAGATGAACCCTCAGCACACAAGGGAGATCTTTGTCTGCTCCATGCTCTTGTCGCTAACAGTTCAGGCTAAGAGCTCTGCAAACGGTTAGCGCTGTTATTGCTGAGTGTTATACATGGGATTTGCCCAGCTGCACAGAACAACATAAGTGCTACTGTAACATTAACTCTCAAGTCCTTAGGAGGGTTATTAGCATCTGTAACATGCTAGGTGGAACCGGGGTAGCAAGGAAATTCTTCATGCTAAGTATTAAGAGTTTTGTAACTGCCACATGTTCACAGAATTGCAGCCAACTTCAGGAAATATCCCTTAAATCAACATAAACACATGAGAGCCGTTCAGTTTGTAAACATCGGCCAATCCGATGCTAATAGCCACCGTAACATGCCTCATTAGGACAAAGAAAATCAATCACCCGAATGGCGAGAATTAATAATTCAGCATGTGTGGCGCAAGAGAAAACCGCCATCTCCGATTCCTCTTCCTACCTACAGTCCCCATCTCTGTCTTCAACAGGTACAAGAACTTCAACATAGAATTAAATCAAGTGGTTTTTTTTTTTTTATGGAGATTATATTCACCGTACATAATAATATAATAAAATTAGTTTTTTTAAAAAGTCTCCAGTTTTAATTAGTTATTTTTCTCATACACTCTGTCTTATTTCTCAATTGACAGTGTTAAGCAAATTTCTACCCGCTTAATGAAATACAAATGAAGGTATCGAAGTCATATCAAAATCCCGTCTTGTCTAATCTAATTAATGTGCGAACAGAGAATCCTACAGAGCACAATGCCAACAGAAGCTGCACAGAACCCCGGAGGACAGAAACAACGGGATTCTCAGCAGGACGTCTCTTCATACAGTGACGGTAATGAAAACAGGTCTTGCATTATTTAAGGAACTCCACAATGGATGGATGTTGCATAATAGGAACGTGAGTCCCAAGTGCATAATAAAGTGCATTCTTTATTTATTAACTCACGGAACGCAAAGAGGCCATGTGCTTTCACTGGGACTCACTGGTACAGAGGCCACACCTCCTTCCCTAGTAATAACTGAAGGCTGAAAGAGGCCACGCCTCCTTCCCTAGTACTAAAAGGTCTGACAGAGGACACGCCTCCTTCCCTAGTACTAAAAGGTCTGACAGAGGACACGCCTCCTTCCCTAGTACTAAAAGGTCTGACAGTGGCCACGCCTCCTTCCCTAGTACTAAAAGGTCTGACAGAGGACACGCCTCCTTCCCTAGTACTAAAAGGTCTGACAGAGGCCACGCCTCCTTCCCTAGTACTAAAAGGTCTGACAGAGGACACGCCTCCTTCCCTAGTACTAAAAGGTCTGACAGAGGACACGCCTCCTTCCCAAGTACTAAAAGATCTGACAGAGGCCACGCCTCCTTCCCTAGTACTAAAAGGTCTGACAGAGGACACGCCTCCTTCCCTAGTACTAAAAGGTCTGACAGAGGACACGCCTCCTTCCCAAGTACTAAAAGGTCTGACAGAGCACACGCCTCCTTCCCAAGTACTAAAAGATCTGACAGAGGCCACGCCTCCTTCCCTAGTACTAAAAGGTCTGACAGAGGCCACGCCTCCTTCCCTAGTACTAAAAGGTCTGACAGAGGACACGCCTCCTTCCCTAGTACTAAAAGGTCTGACAGAGGACACGCCTCCTTCCCTAGTACTAAAAGGTCTGACAGAGGCCACGCCTCCTTCCCTAGTACTAAAAGGTCTGACAGAGGCCACGCCTCCTTCCCTAGTACTAAAAGGTCTGACAGAGGACACGCCTCCTTCCCTAGTACTAAAAGGTCTGACAGAGGACACGCCTCCTTCCCTAGTACTAAAAGATCTGACAGAGGCCACGCCTCCTTCCCTAGTACTAAAAGGTCTGACAGAGGACACGCCCCCTTCCCTAGTACTAAAAGGTCTGACAGAGGACACGCCTCCTTCCCTAGAACTAAAAGGTCTGACAGAGGCCACGCCTCCTTCCCTAGTACTAAAAGGTCTGACAGAGGCCACGCCTCCTTCCCTAGTACTAAAAGGTCTGACAGAGGACACGCCTCCTTCCCTAGTACTAAAAGGTCTGACAGAGGACACGCCTCCTTCCCTAGTACTAAAAGGTCTGACAGAGGCCACGCCTCCTTCCCTAGTACTAAAAGGTCTGTCAGAGGCCATGCCTCCTTCCCTAGTACTAAAAGGTCTGACAGAGGACACGCCTCCTTCCCTAGTACTAAAAGGTCTGACAGAGGACACGCCTCCTTCCCTAGTACTAAAAGATCTGACAGAGGCCACGCCTCCTTCCCTAGTACTAAAAGGTCTGACAGAGGCCACACTCCTTCCCTAGAACTGACAGAGATCATGTCTTCCAGCCTTCTATACTTAAGGCAAAGAGGTCATGTCCTCTTCCTGGGGCACACTAGTACAGAGGCCACGCCTCCTTCACTAGTACTCACAGAAATCTAACAAAGGCCGCACCTCCTTCCTTGGTACTGACAGAGGCAACACCTCCTTCCCTGGTACTGACAGAGGCCACATCCCCTCTCGAGGTACTCAAACACCTGCGTGAACTAACAAAATCACACTTAATTTACTCATCATCAGCAATCATCTGTAATGTTGAGGTCAGTGCACAGAATCAGAGTGGAGGTTGTAGTGGAGCTAAACCTATTATTATTCTTATTAAATTATTACAGAACTCTCCTTCGGTTCTACTTGAGGTTTTGTGGATAGCTTAGAACCCCAAGTAATCCACGAAGCTTTACAGAACCTTTTTTCCTAAGCGTATACCTGATTTAAGTATAAAGTATGAAGAACAGCACCAGGAGAAACCAATACGCCGACATCAGCTGCTAGTAAGGTCGTCTAGTTCTGTTTGCTTTATTAACTAAACTCTCCAAAGGATCCAAAATGTGTGTGTGTGTGTGTAAATGTGTAAGTGCACCTGCCTGTCAGCTTTTCCTAATCTCTCCTTGTCTAGGGTCAAATCATGGCCACATACCTCATCTAACTGTCTCTTACCCCCACAACACACGCACACAAAATTGTTGGAACAACGAATGCCTTTATTTCGGCAAGTTCTTTTAGAGAAGCTGTTGCAATGATGGCTGTAAAGTCACCCCATACTGAGCAGCACCCTCTCTCTCTCTCTCGCTCACACACACACACACACCCGCGCACACACACACACCACACACACAGACAATAGGCTCCGGAACTCAGTAAGAAATGTCTGCAGTCACTTTCCTCTGATTTTATTGTAGTGCTGCAAAAGTCAGGTAATTAAGGCCACATTCCTGAGCTGACTGTTGCCCCGTAATAGTTTACAGCAATGGAGCAAGCACGGGCGAGCTTTCCCCGCTCGCAACAACCTACCAGGCAACCGGCCCCGCCCACCTCGGTAAAGACTGCAGTGCAGGAACCGATATTTGCTTTCACAGCCAAGAGGAGTTTCTATAAACAGGGTACTGAATTAAATTAGCTTTCTGGGCGAAATCAGAATGTGGAGCTGCTAAAGAGCTGCAAGCTGCATGGAATCTCTGGCTTTCTTCGAGGTTCTGTACTCATCCCAGGACACAGCAAGATATTAAAAAAGAAACATTCAACAAGATGACTTTGCAAGTGTATCACCAAATCAGGACTGATACACGACCAGTCCAGCATTCGACTCCTAATTTCTAACCTCAGATTAGAAAAAAAAAGAAATGCCCCTCTAAACTCGGGAACGTGAGACACTTTCTCCCACGTTGCAGCTGGAATGCACGCAAGTCAAAAATAAAGTACTTCTGAACTCTGACTTCTAATGTGCAAGGCGAGTCCAATGCAGGACGATTAGATTCAGCCGAAACACAGTACTGGTGCTGATTTTTTTTTAAATGTTATACATAAAATACAGAAAAAAAGTGTCTGCAAAAGAAGCTGCTCCTGAAGTTTATGCAACATGGAAGTGACGGATCTTGCTTGCCTACAAAATTCAAGTTGCTAACTTACAGAAATCATTTTATATGTGACCCAAAAAATGCCATTTTCAGTGTTATACTGTCTCACGTCAAACAATAATCATTTAAAATGCAAATTATTCATATTTCTTTATGGGTATTGATACTTCATTTGGTGTAAGCGTCTAGAATTATATGACCTGTAAAAAATTCTTGCTTAAATTAAAGAATTCTGTGCAAAAAAGTAAGGAGTTTTAAAACAGAAAAACATCTGTAGTGTCCGTAACCATGTCAAATTCATGTTTCAATATCTTAACAATTTAGCATTTTAGAATAATACACTTCTTCAGGTTGATGTCTTTTCCTGTGAAATGTAAATTGGCCGAGTTTCATCTAAATGACCGTTAAGGCCACTGAAAATGTTTTATTCCAAAAAGTTATGGACACTACACACATAAAAGGGCATGGAATTGTATTTAGCAAATGTGTTTCTTTTTATCTGATAGAAATATAAATGTGTATGCATATTTACAAAAAACTAAGCATGAATCAGGAGACGAGAAGTATTAAGTATTATAAAAAAAATAAATAAATAAATTTAAAAAAAGGGCCTCCGAGTGGCGCAGTGGTTAAAAGCGCTCGCCCTATCATCCGGAGATCGCTAGTTCGAATCCCGGGTGGTGCTGTAACCTCTCGCAGCCGGAGGTCTAGAGAGAGCTGATTGGCCGAGCTCTCTCAGAGGGGAGGGATGAGAGGTACTTAGTGCTCCCACATTAAATCACGGCTCTACAGCCAATCAGGGGCGTCTGTGAGCTCGCGCAACGGAGGGAGCGGATAGCGCTGTCCTCCGAGTGTGTTACGCCGCCCCCAACGGTGCGCGAGCGAGCAGTTCGAAAAGATGCGGTCGGCTGGCGTCACGTGGTTCGGAGGAAACACGTGATAGTCTTCGGCCCTCCCGGCTGAGTGGTAGTAGTAGCCTTAATGTGGGAGCCCCCTAGTGACGGGGAGGAATTGGACACGACTAAATTAGGGATAAAATCTGGGGGGGGGGGGGCTTAGGAGATCCTATCTGAAAATTAACTTTTCACCTATATGAGACGCTTTTTAGCACTAATACAACGTTTTTGCTAATTGTTTCTAGCTTCAGGAATCACACGCCATTTGTGACAAAGTGTCATTGACTTAGATCAAGCTAGTAAGCATGAACTGATCTCAGAGCACCCACTAGAACTTATATAATTTCCAATGCAAATCCACTTTTAAACTTACTGGAGGTAAAAAAAAAATATGGCGCTTATTTACTTTTCCCATCATCGTCTGGCTTTTTTTCTCGATCTATTGATCGCGATACAAGTTGCTTATTTTGTCCACAACGCTAATTAGCATGTCAATGTTAAGCTTGTCGCGCTAGATTGGACTTTACAGCAAAATCCATTGAAATCGAGGTCATATTAACCTTCCGCTAAAAAGAAAAACCTAGCATGATCACATCTTAACCCTGAGCTATGGGCCAGCTAAACCTTTCCATTCCACACCACACCACTGTAACGTCGAAGGCTTTGGAGTCACCCAGCCAGGAATGTGTCTCGAACCTCCAGAACGGCGTGAATAGCCGGGCTCAGTGTACACAGTTATCTTTGGGAGGGCTAAGCCTCACACAATACACACACTGCCAAGTCTATTCACTACCGGAACACTAGGACGCTGCCTACCCAGGCACAGTTTAACCCAAAGTTCTTACCCTGAGCTTAACAAATGAGACTAGACACCGAGTCGAGAGCCGTTGATCCGTGAAGAGCACAGAAATACGAGGCGGCCCACATGAGCACGTGGTTCATTAATGTTTAGAAAAGCTAGTTAATGTTGGATAAGGTGCGTTTCTCACACGTCCCCCCCCCTCAGCACCTGCAGAGCGAATCCGATGCTCCGTTTGCTCTACAGAGGCGTGATAAGGAAAGGCACATTTTGTCTAGGAGGAGGTGTCTGGTTTTGTGTTTGTGTTTGCGTAGATGCGGTGCTTTACCTCCATTTGTGCATGACGAAACCAGGACACTGCTCGCCACACGCATTACAGGGCTGGCCTCTTCCAGGATCGTCCAGCGCGGTTAACTAAAAAAAAAATACAAAATAAAATTTTTTTTTTACTGAATGCTTTTTTTAAACTTGTAATATGTTACAATGATGTTTTTTCCCCCCTCATGTTGAGGTATTTCCACTTCATGCATTGCCCTACTACCATTTCATCATCATCATCATCATCATCATGATCATACCAAAAGAGACCCGCCTATATACGTTACCCATGTAATCTGTAGACATTCATCACTAATCTTTATCCATTATTTATGCACTTCTAATGAATTATTGATGTGCACTTGATGTCCAGTGCAATTCCGATCCTTAAGACATTTCACTTATAATAAACTAGCGTAAGTACACGTCGTTGACGGGAAAAGAGTTTGTAGAAACAGTTCAAAGGTTAAAGCTAAAAATAATCTGATCAGCTTTAATGTAAGCAGTGATAGTATTGTTTCAGATCGACACCCACACCTGAAGCAAAGAGAAACCCCTTGATTGTTTTAAACTGGAATTTCACAAAATGATTGTTTTGGTGTGACGACATTATAATAGTATCGGTTTCCACTGGATTGGTGGATACATTTTTAAGAAATTGTTCAAACGGTTGTATAGAAACGTTTATGTTCATAAGAATGAATAATGTCGTATTTCTTTCTTTTTTTTTACTCAGCGTTATGATTTCACTTATGGTGCAGGTTACACCTCAGGCAGAGATCTAAGTACTGCAGTGCTGAGTTATATCATTACATTCTGGCCAGACACAGTTTGACGCATGCGCAGTATGTACGCTGGCGCATAGCTGCTCATAACTTCACTTACTACTCAACATTTTCATTTTTATTTATGGTGCAGGTTAAACTTAGCACTGCAAACGTTTCATTAAATTCTGTCCTGGTAGTTTTGCGTGATGCTGACAGACGGAACTTTTTTTTTTTTTTTTTCTGAGGCTGGTTTCTGGTCCTCCAGAGTCAATGAAATGTAAAAGATGGAACTGAAAGATCGAGTTCTGACCCAATGTACAGATAAAACCTTTAAAAAAATATTTTATATATATATATATATAGAGAGAGAGAGATTTGTATTAATTGACATTGAGATCTAAATTACAAACGTGTTTTTAATTACAGGCGCGTGAAGCAGGAAGGAAGACGCCGCAGTTCCGCGCGCGCTGGGTGCCGCGCGGGGAAGCCTCAGTGCGTGAAGACCGCGCGCGCTGGAATAAAGACGGCGCGCGCTGGAATAAAGACCGCGCTTTACTCACTGAGCGGCTGGAGGTCCGCCTGGTAGAGATCCTGCTGAACATGGCAGCTTCGGAGAGAGGAGCTCGAACCGGGAATGAAAAAGGACACTCCGAGGAGTCCCTGCGCGTCCCACTGTGTGTGTGTGTGTGTGTGTGCGTGAAATCCTGGCCACTGCTCACCGTGTGTATGTGTATGTGTGTGTGTGAGAGGTGAATGTGTAACGATGGGCTTCCGGATTCCTCCCCACACCTCATCTCATCTCATCTCATCTCATCTCATCTTGGCCAATCAAGAATAAATACATCATTATTAAGACTCGGATCTAATTATGTTTTTAGTTTTTTTTTGGGGGGGGGGCTAGGGTTTTTTGTTTGTTTGTTTGTTTGTTATAGCATAAGGTGTCCCAAAAGGTGCGATTCTTTCTTTCTTTCTTTCTTTCTTATGGAAACAAATAATAATTTTAATGCTTTTTGTGCGTACAAGATAAATACGTTGTGAATTTCCTTGTAAGGTAGTGCATACAGGTGGCGTAGTGGTTAGCACTGTGGCCTTGCACCTTCAGGTTCCTGGACGGTACTGGGGATGTGGCGGCCGAGTTCCTGTGATGAGCAAGTGGTGTTGGCGGATGATTGTGTGTACAGTTCAGTGTGTACGTCGATTTATTTTAAGGACCAGGCGTTTGACTCACTGAAATCCACAGGTACGACTGCGTTGCCACCTCGGCTGGAAAGAAATTTCATCATGAATCCCAGTTTGACTTGAACGCCCCTCGTTTCCTGGATGTTCCACCTCAAATGTATAAAAAGTCTGTCATTCCATTCAACGATAACTTTAAAAGACTTTAATATTTCCTAATTGCTGTTGTATAATAAGATTAAGACATTTTGAGGTGTGTCTTAACGAAAAGTAACCTCATCCCACTATTATTATTATTATTATTATTATTATTATTATTATTTTCAACAGCACACGCGTGATTATTGTCTCTCATCAATGTACAGTAGTAGCACAAGTGAACATTCCGCATGCAATTATGTACAGTATAATGCTCTCTGTAGTTACTTGACGAGTCATTGTAGTTTATTAATGGACGGTTTTTGTACTCGCATTCTGTGCAATTGTCGTCTTTCCTGTTCGCACAAATGTCAGCGAGTTTATGTTGATCCTAGTTCGAGGTGGTGTCACGGCACGCTTCTTGAACAAGAATTGTTGTCCTGGTGATAGAGCATCACTGCTATCTAAACTCAGAGACTCTTGTAACATGATTTAAAAAAAAAAAAGAATAATGTACTGTATAAGCAAATCATACTAAATGTATTAAAGTGCACACTTCGCAGGGTTCCTCGCTGATTTCCATAGCGCTCCTGACTCCACTGCGGCATCAGAGGAATTCGTGATTGAATTTGTTGTTAAGTACTGCAGCACCGGCTCCTTAACAAGCACTTGCTATTGTATCCGAGAAGAAAAGGCTTTAGTAGGGTGAGTGAAGGACGCTTGATCTCTCCGTCAGACTTCAGTTCTGAAGGAGCTTCACATTCTGAACCGTCCAGCAGGAGTGAGCTGATGAGCGAGCGAGCCCCTATTCCATCCTTTATTGTGTGATGTGATGCATACACAACTATGTCGCTGTTCTCAAGCTCGTGGAAAGGAAGGATCAGCAGCCGCTTGCTTTAAGTGTCCACATAGACATACTGGGATTAGTCTCATTGGAGTTTTTACATAAATGAATCGAAAATCAGCATGCTTCAGGACAAAAAGAACGGAGTATTACAGCTAATGGATTCAACTGAATTGGACAGTGAGCGCAATCAATCACAGTACCGTGCAAACGTCTTGAGCAAGCACTCAGAGCCAGGCTTTCTTGTATTTTTAATGTAGTCTTGCAGAATACTTGTCCAGCCTTCCTGAGGAACTTTATTCGGCTCTCATTTTCAGTCCAGTCCCTGTACCTGAGCAGTTCCAGAGGAATGTTTTTTTTTGTTTTGTTTTGTTTGCTTGTTAAGCCACATAGTGACCCGTGAATCATTCGAGCAGAAAAAAAAAATCATCTAATTTAAGACATGAACCAGTGAGAAAGAGGTGCAGATGATGACATGATCAAACCCGTGATCAGTATACTGGTGATGCTGAGTGCTGAGCGGATGAAATAGACGAGAGGGGAAATGAGGTCGCTGCTGAGGTCGTTACATAAACAAACCATTAAAAAAAAAAAAAACATTTGTTCCCATTTCTTTCATTTAATATAATAATTTAATATAAAGAAATGGGGGTGCTCAAGACTTTTGCTTGACTTTTTTTTTTACTGTGAATAATGAAAAAAATCTGATTTTAAATGTAAGTAAACCTTTTTAACTGATGAAATAAAGTCTTCTTTTTTTCATATATTTCTAACAAGGTCACATGACACATACAGTACACACCGGTGAACTCCAATTAACTAATTATGTCACTACAGATGGCAAGTGGAAAACTTAAATTCAAATTTGCTGGGAAATCTTTTTTAAAAAAAGAAAAAAAAAGAATACGAGATTTTCATTTTTTTCCTTCTACTTCACCATTAAGGTTTTAATTTGTGTAGATCATAAAATTCCAATTAAATCAATCCAATTAAATAATTTTCTTTTTAGGGGCAGTGGTAATGCAGGAGGTTAGGGTTCGGGGTTACTGATCAGAAGGTCAGCGGTTCAAGCCCCAGCTCCACCATGGTGCCACTGCAGGGCCCTAGAGCAGGTCCTTAACTCTGTCTGCTCCAGAGCCGCTGTATTATGGCTCTCTACTCTGACCCCAGCTTCCTACCTGATATACGTTAAGAAAAAACTGTGACAAATATCTGACCAATAGGATTATTTTTCAGATACATTTTTTAAAAAGGTCAAATGGATTTGGGGGTGTAAATACTTATACAAAATGCTCATTCTAGTTCGCAGTCAAACCCAAGATATAATTTTTTCACTAATTGACAGAAAGCTAACAAGAAGTGCTCGACCCTGGAATGAGCCAAGAAAGGTCTGCGCGTGCACGCACACACACACACACACACACACACACACACACACACACACACACACAGACACACCCATGAGAGTGTGTATTAGTGGAGACAAAGAAACTCATTCTGTACATATGTAGTGGAAGATCAGAGAGATTATTACTCTTGCACAATAATCAATTAAACAAACAAATAAATAAATGAATAGATTTTTTTTTTTATTGCATTAATATTCCCTTTATGTGATCTGGACAAGAATCATAACACTGCAAATCCTTATCAATACGGCTGAATCGACAAACACACAAAACATACTTGTATATATATTTTATACAAAAGGGGAAAAAATTGATCTGTAAAAATAATAAATACAGAAATACTGACGCAAAAAAAAAATCAGAATTCTGACATAATTTCATAAATCTGTACAAACCATATACTGCTTAAAATTGCCTATAAAACGTATGAACTCCCTTTTGTAATAAAAAAAAAGATTTACCTAACATGAGTAAAAAAAGAGTGGAGATCTTGAACAATAATTGAATTAATAGTGAAATAAACTACAATGTACTGCAAATAGCACCGTCTGTTCAGGTTAAGGCACAGATGGACAAGACCAGTGGCTTTAAAAAAATGGATAGAAATTCACAAAATTTGAATTGTGGAACAACCAGTACGTTCCTGAGAAACTCTTTAAATAATAAAATAATAAAAAAAAAAAAATAAAAAAAAGAGACGTACCCTGAAAACAAACAAACAAACAAACAAACAAAAAAAATCTAATTACAAAAAATCTGTACACAAAACATTTGTGAGGTATTTAGAAATAATAATAATAATAATTAAAAAAAACCGCACAAAATATAATTTTTAAAAAGGATTTTTTTCTTTCAATTTTTTCTGTATTTTCCCTTCTTTTTTTTTACTGACGTAATAATACTTAATAATAATGATGGCCGGATGCCATCATTCCAGAGATAAAACTAAAACATCTAAAAGCACCAAATGTTACAATTCTTTAGTCTTTATCAAAACTCTTCTGCGCAGAAACATTCCAGTGTTTTTCCACCTAATCTCCATTCACTGGATCCTCTGTAGTGTAGATTCAATTCTTGATTAGCGCTAACGCAAATCCATCAAATATTACATTTGGAAACATTTTTCAAGAAAGCTTGGAAACCTGTTCAATCGAAACCTACGTTCGAGGGGTGTTCAAGTCAAACCGGGACTTTTGATTGCGCAGGACACAGTACACTAATGCACTCATGCATCACTTCCGAAAACCGTCGATGTTGATTGTCAAGGATCAGGCGTCCCACTCGCTGAATGTTCATGGACGGATGTACGGGCTTCTTTAAAACGTTTTGCACCGTTGAAATGTTTTACTGCGGTTGAGAATCTCATCACCAGACGTCTCCTGTAAACGTCGATCTGTTTTATGGCGTGCACAAGTCCCGGGTTTGACTTGAACGCCCCTCTTATAATAGAAACCGTAAGGGCAGTTGTTGAATTTCGTCATGTATTTAAGAGACCCGTATTTTTGTAGAACACACCATTATTTCTTGAGACGGATCAGTTCGTAAACGGAAGATCTAATCAGTATTATCTGAATATCACCGTCCAGAATTAGGACTATTGTTGGAAAGTTGAATAAAACATCATTAGAACATCCAAAGACTTTCTGATCTTCCGTCTTATTATTGGAAATATTTTCTCTTGTATGGTTAATATTTTAACATTTGTTTTATTTATTCAGTACTAGGAAATGATGATTATTTTTCTGATGATTCTTTAGTCTGTTGTATTTGGCAATTCACTACAGCGACGAGGATGAGACACACTGGAGTATTCCTGTAATAGACCCCCAACTCCCTGCCAACCTCCATCACTGTCAGCACTAATCCTCATACACAAACTCGGTCGGTTAAGGTCACGTTGATTGACAGTAGAGGTTAACTCGAGCCCTCCCAGGATATTCTGCTCTCAGTTTTCTGTCAACTATTTATTCCTGTTCAGAATCAAGGATGTTATACTGTACGGTCGTCTCTTACAATCGTGTGCATTCCGAGGCTTGTTTGTGCACTTTACTGCCCGCGCTGTGTGAAACGATCCACCCAGATAAACCTTCTCTACCTGCTGAAGGAGATCACATGACCAGACCCGATCAGCACTTCCCCTACCTGCCGTATTCTCTAGAATCACCCCCCGAGTTCCCGATTCGCCTCCAGTAACGTCACTCGGCTGGATTGAATGACAACGCAAAGTGCCTCTCATAAACCTGGGTCCTTCGTGCTACTACGTCGGATTTTTGTCCATGACAGCGTAAAGCCGCTTTAAACCTACCAGACTAGTCCAAATCCGCTTTGACATCCACATGTCATATGTATGATACCGATATACGAGGGGTGTTCAAGTCAAAGCAGGACTTTTGACACCCTTCATTTCAATCCCAGTGTTTCACTAGTGCTTGGATTTCCTCAGGACCCCGGAGCCATGATCGGACCTCCTCCTTTGCGTCTGAAACGCCGGCCTCCCAGGAACCCCTTCAATGGACTGTACGGGGGATGTGACAATAACTCCCAGCAGAGTTCCTGTGCATGTTCCACTCACTGAATGTTTGGTCTGGGGCCACCTCGGTTGAGATCGTCTTTAAAGCGTTTGCACCGCTCACGCGTTTTACTGCGGCTAAGAGTCTCATCACCCTACTGTTCTTGATGTCTTCTGTGAACATCGATGGCTTTTTCGCCGGCGTTCGCGAGTCCCGGTTTGACTCGAACGCCCCCTTTCACAAACATAGGACGTTACATACTGTGCTGTAATTTCCCATGCTTGATGTTTTAGCTGACTTGGGACATTCTTCATTTAAGAAAAACACAACACACATACCGTATATCACATCACAAGACCGAAAAGGCCTAGGTGCTAGACCCACCTGTGAGATGTACAATGAAGTGAAGGCGTACATTACGTCTTTGGTGATGACTGTGCAGAAACAAACAGCCCGCGCCGTGAACTGTTAAAGAATCCACCAACGGCTTAGCGGGCATTTTAAATAACCGCATAAAAATAGATGCGGATGATAATAAATAATTCGTCACATTCTGTACATTACATACTGATATTTACACACGGACAGCAGGAAGGCAGGGGAGGGAGGCACGAGGGGTGTTCTTCGTTGTCTTGATTGCCTGTAGCACCACATAGAGGGAAGAACCCCAGGAGAAAAGGACGCCCTAAAGAAAATATGATGAGGAAATAAGAATAAATAAATAAATTAATTAATTAATTAATTAATAAGAAGGAAAAAAATGGCTGGTTGACAAAAAGTACACACGTGTCAAATTAAAGGAAAAATGTAAATTTATCCCATGAGCCTATGATATTTCTATCCCGAAATGGGCGTGGCTGCTTTCAGGTTGACTCCGCCCACGTTAACAGTGTACTAGAGCTCAATAAATGGATTGAGGACGATGTAAAAACAAAAGCCATGACCTTCGACCTGCCCCAGGTCTCAACTCGGCTCAAGATTTTGGTGCGACGTCTTGAAAAGCTCGCTCAATCTCCATCATCATCATCATCATCACCTTCATCACATTTATCAGAGCGTCAGCTAAGGGAATGAAGGACGCTCATTTCCACAGTCCAATGCTGAGGTTTTAACTCCACCACGAGACTAGACGTTGATCTTTCCTTTAATTTGTCACACACACACACACACAAAAAAGAAAAAAAACTATCTAGTTACAAGAATGGAATGCAGGTCGGGACCTGTGTGAGGGACGGGGCCTCATGTGACTTGGACGAGAAGACCTGAGCTGGAGGACGGCGTGCATTTGCCGCAGTAGCCACCACACGTTCCTGTCACTCTACTGCCATCCTGTGAAAAAAGAAAGGA
Source organism: Clarias fuscus (assembly GCA_030347435.1). Taxonomy (NCBI): domain Eukaryota; kingdom Metazoa; phylum Chordata; class Actinopteri; order Siluriformes; family Clariidae; genus Clarias; species Clarias fuscus. Next base: position 28,853,205 of record CM059217.1, read on the forward strand.
ACTGCACGTCACAGGCTGTGCTTTAGATATACATACAGCTGTGCTCAGAAGTTTGCACGCCTTGGGAGAACTTCCAAGATGTGTTCCATTTTTTTGAGAAAACACGAGTGAGAAGGCAAAACTCATGTATTTTATTTCTTACAGGACTAAAGTTTATATGTAAGGCATTAAAGAATGGCGCGATCATCAAACAAAACAGAATACAGAAAATGAGGAAATAACCAGTCCTCAAACGTTGGTTCTTAATATCATGTGCTGTATTGCTCCCTTTAGCATCAATGATGGCGTATAGTCTTTTTTAATAATTGTGCATGAGGTCCTTAATTCTATCAGGCGGTAGGTACTGTATAGCTGCCCATTCTTTTTGGCAAGATATCTCCAGTTCCATACATAAGAAATCCACCATCATGATCACCGTAGTTCTTGTTCACTCCTCTCCAAACATAAAGTTCAATCACTCCAAATGACTCTGCTCCAGAAGCTGTGAGGCTTGTTTAGGTGCTGTCTGGTGTACTACACGCAGGTCTATTTGTGGCATGGGCGCAGTAACCGCTTTCTCCTGGACACTCGGCCATGCGGGTCATTGTGTTCAAGCACCTCCTCCTTATATCGTGATCTTTATTTCTCTCTCACAAACGTTCCTCTGGGTTTTTCTTTGCGTCCAGGCAGTAGTGGGTGAGATCTGTCTTGGTCCAACCTGACCGTGGTTTAGTATCAACAGAACCTCATATTCTCCACCTCTTTATCAGAGGTTGATGAGATATCTTTTTCCGTATAAAGATGAACCACCTTATGACGCAGGTCCACTGGCAGTTCTTTTGTCTTCCCCATGGTGCAGTATTCAGTGCGTCACCTCATGAGCTGAGAAACTCACTGACTATTTTTGCGCAGACACTAATTACAAATATACTGTATCGAGTCACAGGTGTGGGAAATTCCCCCCCCCCCCAAAAAAAATGGCAATGTTTAACTATTTATTTCGGGGTGTGCAAACTTTTGAGCACATCTGTATGAAAGATCATATCAGATTCTCAAAAATCGGTCTAATAGCAGTTCCAGTTGTAATTCATGGTAATAATCTTCATTAATGCGCTTTGTATGTGGTCCCTCAAAGCTGTACAATAATAAATTGCATAAATAACAATGTGAGACACGTCCAGGAAACAGCATCACACAAGGAAATAAATAAAAAAAAGCAGCCTGCGATCGGTATAATGATCCATTCAGCAGGGCTCTCCGCAGCTCTTGACTTACTACAACTGATTTTCTGTCCACTCTGCTCTCCGTGTGGACCGCTTTTCATTTCGAACCTTTTCACTCTCTGCCAAAAAAGGCACCCCAGTCTGACTGCTCAATAGTGCCCCCTAGCTGTGCAGTCGAGAGGGAGATGATGCAATGAGAGGAGAAAGTGTTTAAGCAAGGGAGGGAGGGATTGATAAAAATAAATAAATAAATTAAAAAAAGAGGGACGTAGAGGAATCAGGATTAGTGAGGATTTAGGAAATGAGCGAAGGTTGTAGGGAAATGATTAGGATCAGGAGAAAGAAAAAACAAAAACAAGGATGGGATTAATGGATGTTTGCTTGGGGATTTTTTCGCCGTTTTGAGCGAGGTACCTCAGACTTGTGGATGTCCGCGATGGCGTAGTTCCCATGGGAGATCCACTGGGTGCTGTCAGCCACCTGGAAGCCCGTCCCGGAGAGGTCGAGTCTGAATCGGCCCTGAAGGTCCAGAACAGAAACCCAAATGCAATCCAGATTAGTGTGGATGTGGAAATAGTCAGCTGTTAGTTGACTGTTTTTACATAGCAGTGGTTTCAAGCAATGTAAATTGAATGAATGAATGAATAAATACATATATACAGTCTTATGCAAAAGTTTAGCCCCCCCCCCCCCTTCTTTATAAATAACAGATTTTTGGTGATTTTTGAATTGAAAAGATGTTAACACAGTCTCTCTTGAAAATGGAAAAAAAATGCACAATATTTTCAGCAAACGTTAATGCGTAGTTACTTTTTATGTCATAAATTGAACTAAGATAATAATAAAAAAAAAAACATTAACGTGGCACTGTGAAAAAGTTTGGGCACCCTACAGTGCATAATCATAATCAGTACTTCATAATACCCCCTCTGGCAGATATCACAGCTTGTAAACTTTTTATAGCCGCTACTTGGGATTTTCTCCCATTCTTCCTTGCAAAAGGCTTCTAGTTCTGTAATATTCTTTGGTCGTCTTGCATGCACAGCTCTTTTAAGATCTACCCACAAATGTTCAATGATGTTTAAATCAGGGGACTGTGATGGCCAAAAACCTTCAGCTCGCGTCTCTTAAGGTTTTCCATAGTGGATTTCGAGGTATGTTTAGAATCACTGTCCTGTTGTAGAAGCTGTCCTCTTTTCAGCTTTAGCGTTTATTTATTTATTTATTATTTTTTTTTACAGATGGTGTTATGTTTGCTTTCAGAATTTGCTGGTATTTAGTGTGTTTCCTGTGCCACTGGCTGCAACACAACCCCAAAGCATGATAGATCCACCACGATGCTTTTTTTTTCTCCAAACATGCCTTTGCTGATTGTGACCAAAGAGTTCTATTTTAACTTCATCAGTCCACAGCGCTTGTTTCCAAAACGCATCAGGCTTCTGTAGATGTTCTGTTACAGACTTCTGACGTTGGATTTCATGATGGAGACGCAGGTACGGTTTTCTTCTGCTGACTCTTCCATGAAGGACTTGTGGAACGGTGCACCACCACGCCTGAGTCTGCTGAATCTTCCTGCAGGTTTTTCGCAGTCAAATGGGGGTTTTGATTTGTCTTTATGGCCAGCATACGAGCAGTTCTCTCCCAGAGTTTTCTTGGTCTTCCAGATCTCATCTGAACTGCCATCTCTTAATTACATTTCTCACTGTGGAAACTGCAAGCTGAAAACGCTTTGCTATCTTCTAGTAGCCTTCTCCTGCGTTGTGGGCATCAATAACTTTCATTTTCAGAGTTTTACTTAGAGGAACCCATGGTTGTTGAGTGTCCGCAAGTGCCTGTACAAGGTTTGAAGAGTCAAAGTATTTGTAAAGCTTTGAAATTGGCATTTACTAATGACAGCCGTTGCCATGCATCAGATCTAACGAGCTGATTAAGGTCTGAAACCGTGTAAAAAGAATCTGAGACTCTGGAACTCTTAGGGTATATATATATATATAAAACCCTCCAAGCTTGGTTCTTAGCCTGCCAGGGAACTGTTCGATGACTGTTCTCCAATAGTCTCCAATCAGTGTAACAGATTTTAATCAGCCTTTTTCAAGAAATATTGGCAGGAACATCTGGATTTGGGATTTAGATGTGCCAATTCATACACTCCCAGCTGTAACTATATTCAACATACCAAGAACCCATGTAGGGTTGCAAAGACCATGGGACCTATTCCGGGAAGCTCAGGGAACAAGGTGGGTGTCACCAATGGATTGTCAAGTCATCACAGGGCACACACTTGTAACAGCCCATAGTTCTGTCACTTTTGGTTTGAGTGGGGTTGTAGTTCTACTACCATCCTCTAGGGGCTCTAATCAGGATGCTTCCTCTAGATATAGGCAGGTGGAGTAGTAGAAGGAGAGATTTTGTTTGGGTTTTGGAGGAATCATGGCAGTCTTATCATGTATTGCTTCATTTGTTGGTAGTTTTAAACTACTAGTATATTGACAGAGCACATATGGAAATATATTGGCATTGTGATTTCTGCTGGATTTGATCTCCTTTTGGGATTCTATATGAACTGGTGAAAGTTTTGGACACAGCGGTTTCTTCTTGGACTCTTTGTCGTCTCAAGCCTTCTCATCCTCATCATCATCATCATCTTCATCAGCATATTACCTCCTATGGATAAGTACCAAGAGACACTTATAGAAAGACAATCCCGATTTATCTTCTAGAATTGAATCTCCATTTATGAGGTTGTTTGGGTGCTTGTTGTTGTCCTTTGATGTTTAACTTAATAATGATTGAATAACCTGCTCTTGGCTTGGCATCTTTATTTGTTGTGCATTCATGTTCACTGATTGAAGTATTTTTTTATTTTTTTATTTAAGGTACTATATTCAGTTTGTTTGGTGGACCCCTCCCTTATTACAATTTGTAGCAAGCAGCTTCTTAAAAGAGAGAAGAGCAGTTACAAACTCAATACGGAAACACCCATCAACCTACAGTGCATGCTTCGGATTGTGAGGGGAACCCGACCTCAGAAGACTCATTCACTCACTCATTGCCTATACCGCTTTATTCTGTGTTCAGGGGGCCTGGAGCCTATCCCAGAACAAACGTCCAGGGCATGATGGACAGGGTGCCAATCCATCGCAGGGCACACACACACACACACACACACACACACACATGCACATTCATGCACTACGGGCAATTTGAGAATGCCAGTTAACCTAATCTGCATGTTTTTGGACGGTGGGAGGAACCGGAGTACACGGAGGCAAGCACGGGGAGAACATGCAAACTCCATGCACACAGATCCTGAGGCAGGAATCGAACCCGGAACCTGGAGGTTCAAGACGACTTCTAAACCACGGCGCCGCCACCCTTAGAAGACTTCAATAAATAACATATACATAAATACGTTCATTTACAGGATATTCATGAGCAACAAAACTAACAGAATCCTAATCCAGCCAAATACATTCGCACTGTTTGAAGGAAACACAGCGACGAGCCGAGCTCCGCTTCCTCTCCAGTGACTCGTGGAACGGAGAAGAGGATAAAGGAAAGTCTGTTTCTGAGTGTTTTCTCTCATCTAGGGAGCTGAGAGGCTTAGGACCATGATCAAGACAAGAAACAGAGAGCGAGTGTGGTGGAGAGCTGGAGAAAAAAACACCAATGTCGAAATATAGGATCGATGAAACAGTTAAGAGTTGAGAAACGAGCACCAGATGACCGTTAGATTTAAATTCAATCTGGCAGGGTCTGGAAAAAGCCCACACATATATACACACACACACACACACACACACAGACAGACAGACACACACTCCTCTTAAACTCTATACATTTCTCATTTCCTACAAGCCTCTTTAATCTTTGCTGATTTTGGTCTATTTCAGTACCAGCCGATGCCACCCACATGTGCTCCTGTTCACTGCGCGCCAACAAAGCCTTGATCAAAACTTTGTGCTACATTCCCAGGATGCCTAATTATCCCGAGAAGTCTTTCCCACCTGTGGACAGCGGGCGGCGCTGTAGCAGTCCCCTGCTGTGGCGAAAGGAACCTTATGACCTTCTCGAGTGTACGAGTACTTCCAGTCTGTGGCTGAAAAAAAAAAAAAAACAGAAAAACAAATAATTTACTCTGCTAGAATTAGACAGTGTGTGTGTGTGTGTGGCTTATTTGAAGTACATGCTGTCTTTATAACACTTAGTTAAGTTTGTAGTACAGTTATTTTTGAGCTCTGGGGTTGTAAACAGTCCCCAACCTGACCACTTTTCCTCTCGGAGGCTGCCACCTATGGCATAATAAGGATAAGTGATATATAAGTGAAACATAATACAAGGGCAATTTGGACCAATCAAGTCCTTGCCTTGTAATCTCGAGCTTTTTTAGCAAGCGCGAACTGCAATCTTGAAACCATTAACCCCTTCACGCTTGGTCCTAATGGAACCCTGGTCAGACGCGGGCAAAGGTTAGCGCAGAGGTTTTTTAACGCTAATCTTAGGGCGCTACGTACGTCTGCCGGCTCACTGACATTAGACAGAAGGGTAATTAACCACAGTGTTTATTCTGGATTCACTCATGACCCCACTTTCCAAACAAGTCCTCCGCTGAGGAGAAGATTAGTGTCATTAACCTCTCCAGATGCCAGGCTAGCATTCTCTGACCTAACCATAAGTCACATGGTGAGAATGCGTACACTCACCCCTTAAACTCTCCTGGACAGTTTTGGTGAGAAGAAAGCGCTCTTTATAATATTTAAAGTTCGAATTTTTTTTTTTATTCTTTAAAAATACCACGGACATACCATCAGGGTAGTAATTAGTAAAATATGCCATTTCCATCATCCTATCATCATTATAGTGTCCAAAATCAGCCTTTCTCCCATCTTCTTTTATCATGATATGGTCTAAATCCATAGTTCTATTATGGTACTGTCCAAAAAAAAAGGTCCTGCTGTTACCATCATGGTAGAATTTAAAAGGTCAGGGAGTACACCATCATGGTTATGTGTAAAACCTCAAAGTTTTACTACACATCACAGTAGACAGTCGATAAAACAAATCATCACCCTACAGTATAATGATACTACAACCTTGGTTATGGCTCATGGTCCTGTCATCATGGTTATGCCCAAAGGTCATGTTACGTCCATCATGGCTATGACCAAATGGTCATGGTACTGGAAACATGGGCAAAAGGTCATGGTTACAGTATGTCCATTAGGGCATGGTTCTGCCATAATGGCCATTTCAAAAGATCATAGTACTGCTATCATGGATATGTCCAAAAGTGCACACCAGGCTATGACCACATGGTCATGGTACTCGCGACACAGTTACATCCAGTAGGTCAAAAGGTCATGGTACTGCCATCATGGATATGCTCAAAAGGTCATTGTACCGCCATCGTTGTTGTGTCCAAAAGGACATAGTCTTGCCATCATGGATATGTCCAAAAGGTCATTGTACCGCCATCGTTGTTGTGTCCAAAAGGACATAGTCTTGCCATCATGGATATGTCCAAAAGGTCATTGTACCGCCATCGTTGTTGTGTCCAAAAGGACATAGTCTTTCCATCATGGATATGCCTAAATGGTCATGGTACTGCCATAATTGTTATGTCCAAAACGGCATAGTCTTGCCATCATGGATATGTCCAAAAGGTCATGGTACTGCCATCGTTGTTGTGTCCAAAAGGACATAGTCTTGCCATCATGGATATGTCCAAAAGGTCATGGTACTGCCATCGTTGTTGTGTCCAAAAGGACATAGTCTTTCCATCATGGATATGCCTAAATGGTCATGGTACTGCCATCGTTGTTGTGTCCAAAAGGACATAGTCTTTCCATCATGGATATGCCTAAATGGTCATGGTACTGCCATAATTGTTATGTCCAAAACGGCATAGTCTTGCCATCATGGATATGTCCAAAAGGTCATGGTACTGCCATCGTTGTTGTGTCCAAAAGGACATAGTCTTGCCATCATGGATATGTCCAAAAGGTCATGGTACTGCCATCGTTGTTGTGTCCAAAAGGACATAGTCTTTCCATCATGGATATGCCTAAATGGTCATGGTACTGCCATAATTGTTATGTCCAAAAGGGCATAGTATTGTCATCAAGGATATGTCCAAAAGGTCATGGTACTGCCATCGTTGTTGTGTCCAAAAGGACATAGTCTTGCCATCATGGATATGTCCAAAAGGTCATGGTACTGCCATCAAGGATATGCCCAAAAGGTCACAGTATTGCCATTATTATGTTCAAAAGTACATATTATTGCTAGCATGAATCTGTCCAAAATGTCATGGTACTGCCATCATGGATATGTCCCAAAGGGCACAGTATTATAATCATAATGGTGTGCAAAAGGCCATGGTTCAATCATCGTTACACCCAAAAGACTGATGCATTGTACAGTAAAGGGACAATACATGGCACTATCAGCATGACTGTATTCAAAATACTGTACTATGATGCTATACAACCATCACAGTTCTCTCCAGAAGACCACAATTCAACTACCAGCATGGTGACACTATCAATGATTTTGCCTCTGTACTAACATCCGAGGTAGATGCAGAAGATATGTTAAAATTAACCAGAATATACAGCATGAAAAAACTTATACAGAATATATGATGACATCATCAAGGCCATTATGGTTTTGTGCAAAGGATCACGGTACTACGATCATGGCTAAGCCCAAAAGGTCACAGTCCTACCTTGGTACTAACATCATAGTTGTGTCTAGGAATTAATGGTAACATCGGTATCCTGTTCATAAGGCCTTGGTACCACCACCATGGTTATGTCCAAATCATCATGGTTTTTCTAGAGTCCTGGTTGTGTGAAAAAGACCAAGGGTCTACTATCGCTGTATTGTCCGAGAAAACCTATAGTACTTTTATCTTGGTATATCCAAAAGGCTTGGTAGACCATGATTTGACGATATTAAAACTATAACACAGTGGTCTCCAATAAGCCACCGTACTACAATTTCCCAAATCCACTTAACTTTGTAAAGGAATAAACAATTGTTTTTGCTATTTTTAAACACAGCACATTTATTCTACATCTACGTCTATAAGGTTCATGATTTTTCAGGTTATTTACAGTATAAGTAAATGAAAGTGACAAGTGGTTTGGAATGCTGAGTATTTTTATTTATTTTTTGTTCTATAGCATGTGTTTCCATGTAGAATAGCAGCTACATTATGTCTGAGGCCAGCGGCACTGCCACTCGACACGACCCTGTTATTTCCTGTTCCTTTCGTCGAACACGAGCCATATGTTTTGCTTTCGCAGCACGTCCCTCTCTCGGCCATCCGATCGCACAGAGAGTTACAGTACAAGGGGGTCCGTTAAGCTATATTTCACTTCGTAACTTCGTGGCTATGACACAAGTGCGTAAAGGGATTTCCCGCCAAGGCTGGCCCTCTGGGAGACGCTTTGGATTAGATTAGCACAACTGCTTATAAAACGTATATATGTCACGTGCACCGCAGAAACTGGAACGCTCGTTCTAAGCGGCCCAGCATGATAATGTTGTGTTGATGGCGATGCTATTACTATAGTTGACTGAAGTAGATATGAGTCCTACAGGATATTTGCTTTAAACCTTATAAGCAGAAAAGTCATCTAACCAGCGTGTGGAACGAGGCACAGCGAAAGGTCTCGCATTTTTTTTCACTGTCCTTTTCCGCCAGATGTGCACTGCAGTGCATGGATTTCACCAGATCATCTGTGTGTACAGTATGTGCGATCTGACAGTGTGACAAAAGCAAAGACAGCTGCTGGGAATCATATTGCTCTTATACTACTGGAGTACACATGATGAAGAAAATGCGTTGTATTCATAATTCTAATACTGAACAACAGAACTGGACTGGATTTGCAAATACGCTGCAGTAATAGGAAGATAATCAATGACAGGGTGTTGACTGACACTGGAGACTCCTTCCATGACTTTTTATAGTTTCTATAACACAAGTGATAGGAGGAGCTGCTGTTATTAAGTGTTCCACATTCATGAATTTGATCCCATTATGGTGCTGAGGACTGTAGAAATCCAAAGCGTTTAGAGTTCAGTACGGCTTTTGGTGTCACGCTGGTTTAGTGGTTAGCGCTGTCGCCTTGCACCTCCAGGTTCCGGGTTCGATTCCTGCCATGGGACTGTGTGCATGGAGTTTGCATGTGCTCCCTGTGCTTGGTGGGTGTTCTCCCAAAGACATGCAGATTAGGCTGATTGGCGTTCCCAACTGGACGTTTCATAATACCAAATGTAACACTTTAACCAGATAAAAATCATGTTTAACAGTTTGCTCGACTCTGTCCTTGCACACTCTGTTGTTGTTTTTTTTATTCCTGTAGCATTCACTGGACTTCCATTGGAGTTTTAGATTGCAGTAAGTCAGATCCATGAGTCTCACTGACATCACGGAAGAACCGAATGTTATGCTAAATACATCCATCCATCCATCCATCCATCCATCTTCAACGGCTTATCAAAGTTCCAGCAGGGAACCCCAAACTTCCTTTTCCCCAGCCACCTCAGCTACAGTAACTCTGACTGGGGAATCCCAAGGTCCCGCAGTTCCCAGGCCAGTGTGGAGATATAATCTCTCCACCTAGTCCTTGGTCTACCCTAACGCTAAGAACACGTCCCTAGGGAGGCGTCCTGGTGACATCCTTACTAGATGCCTGAACCACCTCAACTGCCTCCTTTCCATGCAAAAGAGTAGCGGCTCTACTCTGAGCTTCTCACGGATGACTGAGCTTCTCATCCTATCTCTAAGGTCCTATCTCTAATGGGTTTTCTCAGCTACCCTTCTGAGAAAACCCATTTCGGCCGCTTGTATTCGCGATCTTGTTTTTTCGATCATGACCCAACGCTCATGACCATAGGTGGGGGTTAGAACGAAGATCGACCGGTAGATTGAGAGCTTTACATTTTGGCTCAACTGTGTGCGGTAAAGCGACTGCAATAACCGCCCCCGCTGCTCTGATTCTGGGGCCAACCTCACGTTCCAATGGTCCATCACTCGTAAACAAGACTCCGAGATCCTTAAACTCCTTCACTTGGGGTAACGACTCGCTCCCTACTCGGAGTAGACAATCCATCGGTTTCCTGCTGAGAACCATGATTGTTATACTAGATATTTACCAAATATACTAAATGTCTATTGATCCCTTGACTCACTGATGATGGCCATCTTGCTCAGGTCCAGTCGGACCCGGGTGAAAGTGGACAGACCAGCGGCTGTGTAGTCTCTCCGGCACTGGCACTCCTCTCTGTGGATCAGGTTTGATGGGCACTGCGTGGGATCCATCAACCTGGACAACAAACGAACAAAAGGACAAAATGAAACAGAAATAAATACACAACAAATGAGCCAAGTATAAATATACCGACTTATAATGTAAGAACAAATCCTTAAGGAGGTCAATTAACATCACCATCACATACTGTAAGAGCTGACAGAAACTACAAACGTCTCTCGCTCTTATTAGTTGTGTCTATTCTTTTCATTCCTTTTTTTTTTTTTTTTTTTTTTTACCTGTATCCAAAAACCTCCGAGAAGTTTTCCTCCTCTCCGGTCGTGAGCGTGAGGTACTCTTTCGGACTTTCCGTGTGCATGTCTGAACAGTAGATCTAAACACAGGATGCAGAGTAGAACAAATGAGAGAGGTAAAAAAAAGATGCACAGCAACTGGATGAGTGTGAGACGAGTGTCTGGTGAACGAGTCTCACATTACGTGCTTTGCCCTGAACACTGAGAAGCTGCTCTCCATCCGATACAACACTGTTCTGCATCTGCGCATCCCTGCAGCTAAACGGCAATTCACCTGAAGAAAGAGAGCGAGAGAGAGAAAGAGAGAGAGAGGTGGATGCTGAACCAGTCCTGATCTACGTATAAACAGTATATATACATCACCTTGTCAAAAAGTCACCACCTTGATTTAACTGAGGAAGTAAGTTAAGATCCTTCCATTGAATAATTACTGCAGTGATTAATATGTTTCAGCTGCAACGAGCTATTTAACCCTAACTGATGTAGTGAGAAGCTTCCCATTACAGCCATGTCAGGAGACATATCCTGAGGACGTGGCAAAGATGTTCCCCTGTTTCAGAGGGTCAAATTAATGGCCTAGCATCAAGCAAAGACATCATCTACAGAGATGGTTACAACTACTAATATTGGGTTAAAAACTGTAAGACACATGATTAAAACCTGGAAGGACAGTGCTGACCCATCATCGTTATGTACAGTATAAGACTGTATAAGTCTCATACGCAAAGAGAACACAAGGGACTGGGACTAAACAGCAGTGAAGCCATAAGAAAACCACTTATCAATGAGGGGAAAAAATGGTTTCAATTTGCTAAGGAGCATAAAGAAAGGACTGCGGAGCATTGTAAAAAGGTGTGTCTACAGTACAAGCCTGTGGGGGCAGGGTTATGATCTGGGGTTGATTCAGTTTCCGGTCAAGGTTCGGCAACGATATACAGTACAGACCAAAAGTTTGGACACGCCTTCTCATTCAAAGAGGTTGAATTTGTATTATGGCAAGAAAAAAAAAGCAGCTAAGTAAAGAAAAACGAGCGGCCGTCATTACTTTAAGAAATGAAGGTCAGTCAGTCCGAAAAATTTGGAAAACTTTGAAAGTGTCCCCAAGTGCAGTCACAAAAACCATCAAGCGCTACAAAGAAACTGGCTCACATGCGGACCGACCCGGGAAGGGAAGACCGAGAGTCGCCTCTGGTGCGGAGGATAAGTTCATCCGAGTCACCAGCCTCAGAAATCGCAGGTTAACAGCAGCTCAGATCAGAGAGCAGGTCAATGGCACACAGAGTTCTAGCAGCAGACACATCTCTAGAACAACTGTTAAGAGGAGACTGTGTGAATCAGGCCTTCATGCTAGAATATCTGCTAGGAAACCACTGCTAAGGACAGGCAACAAGCAGAAGAGACGCGTTTGGGCTAAAGAACACAAGAAAGAACACAATAAAGAAAACTCTGTGAATGAGACGGTGTGTCCAAACTTTTGGTCTGTACTGTATGCTGATGACCTGAATGTAGTGAACGACCAGGCTTTTCCATCAGTGCATCTTTCTTCCCTGATCACACAGGCATAGCCAAAAATGATGATGATGCCAGGATTCACTGTAAAATAGTACTCCAGGGAGCGTGAGACATCATTTTCACACTCGGATTGGCCACCGCCGAGTCCAGACCTTAACCCCATTGAGAATCTTTGGGATGTGCTGGAGAAGACTGACTCTCCCATCGTCAGTACAAGAGCTTGGAGATAAATCAATTCCTTCTGGATGGAAGTAAATATTGTAACATCGCATAAGCTTTTTTCGTTTGTAATTAAAACAAAAGGCGGTCCAACAACATTTTAGAGTGTATGACTTTTTTGTGTGTGTGTATACACAGTACTGTCTGCATATGTCTGTGTGTGTTTTTTCCACTCACAGTCTGGGTTGGTGCAGGGCCGCCGGCTCTCTGGCTTCGAGCTGAAGTCACACTCGTCACTGAGCTCCCCTTCTTCTGAATAGCACTGCACCATGCGCTCCATCCAGCCTTCAGCACAGCTCACTGAACACTAATAAGAACAATAACACCATGTGGTTTAGTAATTAAGGAAGAAATGACATATTAAAGGGTCTCCAGTAACATCCATAAGCTGTACAGAATCAGATCTGATGATCAATAACTCAGTATCATTAGGCGGTTAAAGCACTCACTGGTCCCCAGATGCCGACTCTCCAGCTGTACACATGGCTCGCAGGGCACGGAGGTAGTCGACACACTTGGTAGCTCTCAGGTGGTGTCCCCGGGCAGCCTGATGACCCCTGGTGGCTGTATTCATAATTCGCATTCCCAGAATGCACTTCGCTACAGGAGACGCGCCTCCTCTGGTAGCCTTGACCGCAGGTGACCGAGCACTGGGGAAGACTACGCTTTACTACATGCTCTACACAATTACTGCGTAATTCAGTATTAGCATAAATAAAATGTAAAAAAATCACGACTGTTCTTTTTCTCTTACCTCCTCCCACTCCCTTGTGATCCAGATGACCTCGCAGGGTTGTGTGTTACACGGCTCGCTGTGGTCCGGTCTCTTCTCTGCTGAACAGTGCGAGTCGTGGATCTCGTCCCCGCTGTGATTCACACACACCACAGCGCGACTCCTCTGGCCGGATCCACACGTCACGCTACACTGTAACGACACGCGATGCGTCTCATCATTACAACTGACTGAGTGACATCATCACAGGTAGGTCTTTATCATAGGAAATTAAATATAGCGATCTAACTGAGATCACGCTGTAATCCAAATCTAGTCTTGACTATAGAAATCAAAAGAAAACTTATAAAAAATAAACCTATGTGGGTGTTCAAATCAAAGTGGGACTTTCGGTTGTGTAGAATAACAGGACACAGTTATTTCTCTATATAATCCCCAGCTACACTAATGCACTTCTCCCAGTGTTTCACTAGCGCTTGGACACCATCAAGATAGAACGTTTTCACAGTATGCCGGAGCCATGATCGAACCGCCTGATTCATATCAGAAACCCCGGCCTCCCAGGAACTCCTTTAATGGCCCAAACATATGGAAATGGCTTAAAGCGAGGTTTGGACTACATGGTGCCAATAACCCCCGGCCGAGTCCTTGCAACCTGCAAGTGGTGTTGGTGAATGATTATGTGTACAGTTCACACGGACAAACGCGTCTATTCTGCAAGTTAGATCGATGACGATTTTCAAGGATCAGACGTTCCAGTCACTGAATATTCACAGGAATGACTGTAATCATCATGCACGGACATTCGACATTCTTTAAAGCCTTTGCACTTTTCATGGTTTAACTTATATACAGTATATTAGGTATATATTAGGTATATGTACTCTATAGAAGGTATACAAAGTATAAGCTATATATTCTCTATACAAGGTATACGGTATATATACTATATATACTGTATTCCTTGTATAGCGAATATATAGCGAATATATAACTTATATTTTGTTCGTATACTATATACAAAGAACATATATAGAACATATGAAAAAGATCTAAAGTATATGGAGACCAGATCCAAGTTTTTTCCCCTTAAAATGTTTTCACATTAAAGGTCCCATATTGTTTATTTCTGGAACAAGTTAACACAGGTCTCATAGTGTGTGTCTTAATGCACCATCCTCAGACAATGCATTTTTTTTTTCAAACCTCAATCTCCCTTTATTTAAATCCTATAAATGTGTTCATGTAAATGAGCTATACTGGGCCACGCCCCCCCAGTGAACAGCAGAGCTGAGTGAGAAGCCAGGTGATGGCATCTCATATGAGGTCACAATAGGGGGAAAATCTAATGATAAAATCTGATAAAAAAAAAAAAAAATGGCCCTAAGACCATCCTCTTCCTCTGCTATTGGACTCGAGTAGACGCTTATGAACTTGAAGTGGCTTCAGTACAGAACAGTGTGACATTATCTGTAATAGTGTGTCCTCACCTCTGTCCACTCCCCCGTGATCCAGATGACCTCGCAGGGTTGTGTGTTACACGGCTCGCTGTGGTCCGGTCTCTTCTCGGCTGAACAGTGCGAGTCGTGGATCTCGTCCCCGCTGTGATTCCCACACACCACAGTGCGACTCCTCTGGCCGGATCCACACGCCACGCTACACTGTAACGACAGTGATACGCGATACGCCTCATCATTAACAATTAGGGAAAGTCTCGATGATCCCGCTTGATTGGTTGGGAGACAAATTTGCATACTGTGACCTTTTAAAAGCGGAAGATTGCAAAGGATGTTTAAAAGGTCATCTCTGATGGGGGGGATGTCAACATGTCTCGTACAATTACGCCCAAGAAGCAGAAAACACTTCAACGTAGCATAAGAAGGGTGTAAATCAGACCTGTTTAGGAGATATCCGCCTAAAAGCTTACGGATGTGTGTGTAAAGTCCACGCACGGAGAAAGATTAAGAAAACAATAAGAAGTGACATGACACACTCGAGCTGTGAAGCTTTAACGCATTGAGTGTGTGTGTGTGTGTGTATGTATGAGGATGTGTGATTTATGCCCTGGAGCTGGGCCGATTATTCTAGCTGTGTTTCGTGGGACGATGCCCGCTCTCTCACACGTCACACACACCGTAAAACTCTTCGGCTCTGACGAACACAAACACAACATCTGCTCTTTCTCCAACTTCTCATCACCTCCAGGAGCCTCGAGCACGGCGAGACCGAGGCAATCATCACACGCTAAATCAACAAACTCAGACACACACACACACACACATGCAGCATGTGTGCAGATTCCTACAGTATACTGTACATACTCTCTTATATGGCAAATTTATCATTTTTAACAGTGAATTAAGATAATAAGATATTATAGTGCAGTTATGTCTGTATAGCAGACAGATGTTTGTTTAGTCTATGGGAAAGTCAAAAGAATTAAATAAGGAATAACTCGGGTGATTCCCCTGTACATCAGAGCAGCGTTTTATTGCTCTTATACTACAGCATCGCTGCTTTCCTGCTCCCGAATGGAGATCGGACGATGCCGTAGACATCCATGCTCGAGGGCCAAGCAAGACAAATTGGCCATGCTGTCTTTATGGGAGGGGCACACTTTCAGACCGAGACTAGGGAATAGCAGGCTTCAGAATTCTGAGAAAAAAAGTTAGAATTCTGACAATTAAGACAAAATGAGAATTAAAAAAAAAAAAAAAAAAAATCTGAATCTCAGAATTCTGACTTTTTTGAGAATTCTGAGAAAAATTTTGAATTCTGTTATTAAATCAGTCAAGTCAAGTAGAAGTCAAGTAGATTAAAGACAGAGATCAAAGTCAGGATTCTGAGTTTAAATTTAGAATTCCAAAAAAGTGCAAAAAAAAAAAAAAAAAAGAACAAAAACTGAATTCTAACAATAAAACAATTCAGGGTGTCAAGATTCTCACTTTTTTTTAGAATTATGATTTTTTTTAAAAATCTGATATTAAATCACAATGAAATTAAATTAATGAATTTAAAGTCAGAATTCTGAGGGGGAAAAAAAGGCAGAACGCAAATATATTTTTTATATTATACAAAATGTTTTTTTAACGGTAAACTGTGAATCTAGGACGGTTTCTTTCAGAATTAGGTCTGAAATAAAGTAAAAGAAAAGTAAAGAAAAGTAATGATGTTTCCAATTTTAAGTAAACAGACCCATCAGTTTTTGAGTTTGTTGTACTCATTCATATTTACCATTTAATAGCAATTCGATTTCATTTTTATTTGCTGCAAATCAAATAAATAGTTGTTGGCCTTTCGAAACACTCCTCAAGGTCTATAAATTTGAGCTAATTGTAATTATTTAAGTTAACAATGTGTTGAATTACTTTGAGCATTAGGGTTTACAGTGTGCTAGAAAAGTGTGCTAGTGAAAACAGTGAATCTCTTTGAGAATCCGTGAGCGATATGCTAATGTAGAAATCTTTAAGCAGACTTTACTGAGCGTTTCTGAGCGAACCTTTTTTTTTTTTTTTTTTTTTTTTGTGTGTGTGTTGAGAGATCCGTGGGAAAAGTACCTGCAGCTAGGAATCCTATCACATTTAAGTAAAAGGGAGGGGGGGGGGGGGGGAGCCATTTTCTGCTCTAATGAACTCCAGCTGTCCCCGTCCTCGGTGCCAGACCAGCAGGAGACACGTCTCCCAAAGCAATGCTGCTGTCCGCTAATTAGACTTTTTCTTCTGTGCGCTCCGATTTCACACTGATATTTGACCTGGATCTGAAAGCGTCTGATCATCAGTTTCTTCGCCTCCGAGAAAAATCCGGCGTGTCACACGAGTGAGAGAATAATTAGAGCTACTTTAATATTTAACATATTTAACATGGATGGATGGATGGATGGATGGATAGAACAGATAAATATACTTTTGACTAGTATCTCAAAGAATGGAAAGTCCAGTTGAGACAGATGGAAAGACACATACATTAACTGTCAGATGGATGGATGGATGGATGGATATCTATCTGCTTAGATATCTAAATGAATAGATGAAAAGTCCAGTTGAAGAAAAAAGACAAACATTAACTGGTAGACAGAGAGATGGATGGGGAATTCGTAGACAGATGGACAGAATTCTGCTCAGATAGACAGATAAATATCTACTGTAAATGGATGGATGAAATAAATAGCATTCAGCTAAAACAGACAGACAGACAGACATATGGTTAGTTGTGTGTTCATGGATGGATAGTAGGATGACTTGGACAGACACACATTAGTCTACAGCTCAGACAGATGGAGGACTAGACAGATGACCAGATGGATGTACAGACAGACAGACAGACAGACAGACAGACAGACAGACATGCCTACAGATCAAAGCCTTAAACATTCACAGTAACTGACCGGTCACATGACGCATGTCTCATGCTGATGATCCAGCAGTAAGTGAGAATGTCACTTTAATATTTAACATTTTATCAAATCAAGATCGTTCCTGGTTCTCACTTATGTCATAGCAGCACCTTCACAAGCCTCTCTTTATTCTTCTTTTAAAGTTGAACAAAAATATATAATAAAGTAAACTCTTTCATATGCCAGAAAATCATTAAACACTGACACTGGAGACTCCTTATATAAAAGTTCCTTTAAAACCTCCTTACAGAAATCCGCACTACGTCGATGATCATAGTTTTTCTTGGTTAAAAATACAAATAATAAATAAATAAATAAATAAATACGCGCTTCTTTGTCGATTTATTACTATTTTTACATGACACCATATGCCAGTCCTTTTTGGAAATGCTAATATTATATACAGTACTGTGCAAAAGTCTTGCCCCCCCACCTCATTTCTTCATATTTTGCTCCCAAAGAACCAGACTTCCTTGTATTTCTAATGAAATCTTGAAATGTGTCTTGAAAAATAGTTCTTCCAGGATTAGGACTTTTTTTTTTCTTTCTTTCTTTCTTTTTTTAGCTCTCATTTTCAGTCCAGTTCAAATTAGTATTCTGGTGATACCGAATGCTGAGTGGCTGGAACAGACGAGAGGGGAAATGAGGTCGCTGCTGCTGAGGTGGTTACAAAAACACGCATATTTTTTTTGTTAGAATTTTAATGCACTTAGCACCGGAATACATTTTTTATTCATTTTAATCTACATCACTAAATGTCATTTAAAATGAATAAATGAGGGGGGCTCAAGACTTTTGCACAGTTCAGAGTCTTTCTTTTGTAGACTAGAGTGCTTCCATTTGGGGGGGAGAAAAAGACGACTGCACAGGCATGGCATATGATTTTCATCAGAGCTCAATCTCCTGTTCTGTCAGTCCAGAGCTCTCTCTCTCTCTCTCTCTCTCTCTCTCTCTCACTCTCTCGCTCATGAAACTCTTTCTCTGCTGCACCGCCATCCCACCGTACAGGAGGCCAAATTCTCCGGGCTCAGACGGGGTAAGTCATCGTCGCCGTTTACCGCTACAGTTCTGAAACTCTAAATGACCGAATGCTTTACAAATTAGTAAGTAGAGTTCAAGTTTTGAAGAAACGCAAGAAACAGGGATGTTTAAGTCAAAACTGTTCAATTTTCAGAGCTGACTGTATTTTTATACTGAGAAAAAAAAAAGAAAAGTGGACTTATATTGGTCTGACATTTTACTCAGGATTATCAGGTGCCAGGAATCGTGTCATTTCTTCAATATCAGTCATCTAACAAACTTGCATAGTGAACTGCCACATTCTCTATAAAGCTATTTTAAATACTAACTAGCAGCAATCATCTTATGAGACGTTAAACTTCTACTCTGCACGAAACTGACTGCGCACTTTGAATTCTGAACGGATAATCCTCCGTCTGCGTCAGTAATTCCGGATTGATTGTTTCGCAGCTAAATTCCGTTCCTTCATCGTTTCTTCCCACATCGCGGCTTTCATAAATGGAAAATCCATAATGCACAAAATATATTGGTTACTTTTGCGCTACTGCAATAATATTGAACATAACACAGCTCTAGGTGCTCATATCCTGCTATTTCTCCCAGTGTTCAGTCATTGTTCCTCTGACTAGAGCAATAAAGATGTGAGCAGGATGATGTTCGAAATGTATTCTGTATTTAAAGAACACCAGCTAGAGGGATCATTTATTTATAAGATTCACAATAAATAGGCTTGAAATGTCTGTTAAAAATGTATTCTTCAGGCAAAAAAAAAAGTGTCTAGGAGTTTCATTATTTGTTTTTGTTTTTTTTCTGTATATATTCAATTCTTAATATTGAGTCTGATTGGTCAGAAACTTTTCAAAAATATTTGAAATAACAGCATCTCTGGACGTGATGCAACTAGAAATATAAATCTATATAGAGGAAGGTTTGGTCTGTACATTGGTCGGAACTCGCTCTTTCAATTATATTTTTACATTTTATACTTGCAGAAAAAGATTCTGTCTGTATGTCTATATATCTGTATGTCTGTCCAGCATCACACAAAACTGGCTGTTCAGAATTTAATGATCAGGGGCAGTGCAGTGGCTAAGCCATTGACCTACTGTTTGGAACGTCTCAGGTTCAAATCCCTTGACCACCAGGTTGTCCTTGTTGGGCCCTTGAGCAAGGCCCTTAACCCTCCACTGCTGAGATGGATAAGGGCGTCTGCTAAATGTAAACTTGTAAAATGTTTAAAATGTAAACTTTGGCAGGACTTGGATATTTGCCTGACGTTTAACCTGCGCTATGATGAAATAAAAATGTTCAGTAGAAGTGAAGTTATAAACAGTTATGTGTCAGATTGTGTCACGGCATTTAGCGTTTTGCCACTTTTTTTCCCTTGAGGTGGGCGTGGCACTCATTCATGTCAATAGTTTAGCATTTGGACAGTATTTGGAAGAGCCAGAAATGACGGTAATGCACCTACAGGCTGCCAAAACTCCTCAAGAAACAGAAACAAAAGTACAACACAGCATGGCTTACGCCAAAAAAAAGTAGACTATGAAAACTTAAAAGACAGTTCATTAGCGCAAACATATCGGCAGCAGTCCGAGGTGAAGGCGTGTACAATACCAGAACTGAGAGCCCGGTGTCATGTGCTAAAATGCCCCCCAGACACGAATGGCACCCCCTACATAACTATAAAAATATATATTACAAACAAAATCTTTTCCCGTCAATGACGAGCATCTCAGATAGTAAATTAGATTATAATCTACAGTATCTAAAAAAAAAAATCTATAAATCTAAATATAGTTTTAAAACATAATAATTTTTAAAAAATAATTTTTTTGGAAGGAGTCTCCAGTGTCAGGAAGTTTCTCTGGACATTTGCAGAATTAAACGTAAATATAGCAAGATAAATAATGATAATAATAATAATAATAATAATAATAATAATAATAATAACAGTGACCCTGCTTATCACTGAACCACATAACAAAATGATTTTCCTTTAACGACATACCCCTGAGTGTTTATCATGTTCGTCCTGCGTTATTAAAGGAGAAGTGTTTAAAAAATAAAAAAAAAGAAAAAAAAGCACGGGTCATCATAGTGCAAGGCTTGAGCTCCGCTTGAAGGATTTATTCATGTTGATTCACAGTAATGTTAATTTAATCCGGTGCAGTCATCGAGGTTGTGCGGATATTTGTAAAGAGGGCGAGCCAAACGTATTCATTAAAAAAGCAGAACATAAAGTAAAGTGAGGTCACTTCCAGAACCTGACTGGATGAAAAGTGAAAAGTCCTTCCGTTGCAGCATTTTTTAAGACATTAACTTTTTTTTTTGTAGAATAACTTCAGCTATAATAATGAAAAGTGTTCCTGTTAGGAGAAAGCTCCGCTCTCCCCCGCTCAAGCTCAGGCAGAATCTGTTCTCCCGCTTGTGTGTGTGTGTGTGTGTGTGTGTGTGTGTGTGTGGGTGAGTTCAGTCTCTACATTAATAAGCACCAGACTCCAGCTGGGGTCATGCCAGAACACAAGCACGGGGTGAAGGAGTTCTCGGTTCACACTGACAGATACGCTGATGTACAGCCTCAGATGGAATGTGAACGTTCTTGGGAGAAGTTGTTGTTCAGATTTCAGTGAATAACAGGACAGAACATCAAAGATCAAGAACAATTCATCAAAGACACAAGATAGATAGATAGATAGATAGATAGATAGATAGATAGAGCTGGTTAGAGCAGAACAGATGGATGGGTGGATGAATGAATGGGATCAGACAGACAGAGAAAATATCTGGATATAGTGTAATGTCTGGAAGAAGGGAACAGATAAATAGACTTCAGCTGAGAGGGATTGAGAGGGATGGATGGGGAAAGAGATCCAGTTCGTACTGTAGATAGTTGGACAGAACAATAGATATAGACATCAGTTCAGATAAATAGATAGATATATGTAAGTATGGATGAATAGACAGATCAATAGAGATCAAATTGACAGACTAACAGACCAATAGAGATGGTTGGATGGATGGATGGATGGACGGACAGATGGATGGATGGATTGATGGAACAGATAAATATATTATACATAGGTAGATAGAAAGATAGATGGATGGATGGATGGATGGATGGATGGATAATCCAGCTGAGATAGACAGACAAACAGACAGATTATGGATGGATGGATGGATGGATGGATGGGAAGGTGGATGGAACAGATAAATATACTTTTGCTTAGAGATATAGATATCTAAATGAATGGATGAAAAGTCCAATTGAGACAGACATACACAGTAACTGTCGGATAGAGAGTTGGATGGATAGAACAGATAAAAAAAGCCTCTGCTTATAAAGATATCTAAATAAATAGATGAAAAGTCCAGTTGATAAAAAGATGGATGGATGGATGGATGGATGGATGGATGGATGGACGAACAGATGGATGGATGGATGGATGGATGGATGGATGGATGGATAGAACAGATAAATATACTTTTGACTAGTATCTCAAAGAATGGAAAGTCCAGTTGAGACAGATGGAAAGACACATACATTAACTGTCAGATGGATGGATGGATGGATGGATATCTATCTGCTTAGATATCTAAATGAATAGATGAAAAGTCCAGTTGAAGAAAAAAGACAAACATTAACTGGTAGACAGAGAGATGGATGGGGAATTCGTAGACAGATGGACAGAATTCTGCTCAGATAGACAGATAAATATCTACTGTAAATGGATGGATGAAATAAATAGCATTCAGCTAAAACAGACAGACAGACAGACATATGGTTAGTTGTGTGTTCATGGATGGATAGTAGGATGACTTGGACAGACACACATTAGTCTACAGCTCAGACAGATGGAGGACTAGACAGATGACCAGATGGATGTACAGACAGACAGACAGACAGACAGACAGACAGACAGACATGCCTACAGATCAAAGCCTTAAACATTCACAGTAACTGACCGGTCACATGACGCATGTCTCATGCTGATGATCCAGCAGTAAGTGAGAATGTCACTCAGAGTCAGAACCGACACTTTGTCTCTCCGTGCAAAGTTCCTCGCATGCTGGTGTAGTAAGAAAATGTCTCATTAATGGATCGCCGTGTCTCGCTACAGACTCGAGCAAACTCACACATCCATTACCTAATGAGCGCGGTGCTTCAGACCTGAGGATTTATGAGGCAGCGGTGCAGCACTGTGAAGCCGAGGATCGTTACACACCACTCTACATCTTGTAAAATGTTTTAATTGAATACAATCTTGGGTGCAGACTGGCACTCGAACAGAGAGAGAGAGAGAAAGAGAGAGAGAGAGAGATGGACCAGCACGTATTTTGATTCGTGTTACAGCCTAAACTTTTGAGAATTCTGCAGTGCGGCGATGTAAAACATGAATATTTTTAAAAATCACACACAAAGAAAAGTTTCTAAAGTGGGCTGGGATTTAAAATAGCAGACCCTGACTAGACGCTCCACGTTTTAAGGAAACCTTTTTTCAATTTCACAGTAATTCCAGCCCGTTAGCCGAGTTCCACCCATCCCCCCCAATCTGCCCCACCCGGTTCTCCCAATCCATGAGGGTGAGAGCACATTAACTTCCCAAATCTTTTCAAAATGCCCCCTTCACGGCACTAACTACCCCGGCGTCTGGGGAGACCCGAGCACACCCGGGCTAACAGATGGAATGTGCTCTGTCATGTTGATGAACTTACAACGTGAGAGACTTCTCAAGCCCATCTGCTTCGCTCTTCTGCCTCTCTCTCTCTCTCTCTCTCTCTCTCTCTGTCTCTCTGTCTCTCTACGATAACATGAGACGACGCACGGACAGCTTGTTTGCGATTCTCGCACGTACACGCGCGGCTGAGGTGTGCGCGCCAGATGTGTGAGCTTCTGGCTCCTGCCTGAGCGTTCCCAGTGCTCGGAGACAGAGATGAAGAGAATTACTCCCCTCCAGATGTTCAGATGCACATTTGGAAAAAAAAAAGTGCCGGTCTAGTCTGATACTGTCTCTCATTCATTTTCTTTATCTCTTTC